>JACEGR010004748.1:0-82845 GCA_014170235.1 Listronotus bonariensis | reverse complement strand
AGACGCCTTGTGCAATCAATGGCAAAAACGTCGGTAAACGATTTCAATTTGACGCGATCAAAATCCAAGAACCAATATTCCTCAGGGTAATAGTAGACAATGTGGGCCAAATTAAACTTACATACTTTTGAACTAATAATAACTTTTTATCTGTTGCGCCCATCTTTTTCATTTTTAAGAAGCCAATAGGTAGATATGTTTTCTTTAGGTTTGCCAATTTTGGTCAAATAGATTTAAACAAGACTGGACTTACGGGACTTTTTTCAAAATGATAAAAAAATGTATCTACAATTAGACTGATACGTATATTTCTAATTAATTAACTGTTAAGTTTGGTCAGCATCCAGCTCAGTTACCATGGTAACCCTATATTTTTGATTTTCAAAGGACACAAAAAAGTTCTTTTTTTTAAATCCAGAGAAATGCATGCTTCCTGGGGAATATCAAAAATAATTTTAATTCCTAAATCCTTTAATTGTTGACAGATTCGCTTTAACTGAATCATTTTCCATAGTTTGTCTACAAGAAACACGTAGTAGCTTAATTGTAGCAACCCGGAAAAATTTAAACAAAATTTTCTATAGTTTTTTTGTAAATAATTTTTTAAAAGTGATTAAAATTTATTCCACAAATTGCGAGTTCAATCAAGTTTACAATGTTACCAGTGCCTATGTGAAAAGCATCAGGTTAAATAAATATGCCAACAAAGTGACAACTCATAGAAAAGAGATGTCGTAGCTTGTATTTTTTGTAAGACACACTTTTTGTAGACACACTCCAACTACGTCATCGGACTATACGGCGTTTTAAATAATTCCAAAAGCATTTCCACAAAAATGGAAATTTTGGCATTATTACAAAAATCTTGTAACTTTCTGGGAATATTTGAAGAAAAGGAATAAAATCCAATCTATCTACACTGAAAATCTGCTACCTTAGGTGTACATGGCTAAGGTCCTATTGCCTCCATTGCCCCCCTTCCCCTTTGCGTACGGCTTTGCTGTTAATTATGTGTTATTGAATATTATTTGACGACACCATGTATTCGTATTAACTTCAGTATTTAGAGATAAAGGTGTATCAAGTTTATGCAAATATTTATCAATTGTCACATTCAAATCGCAAAATTTAATTTACTCTTCCATTATTAACGTTATTAGCTCTGTTTGCAATGCAGTTAGCCCTGGTTAGTTCCAGTTTAGGCAAAATAGCGTAAAATGGAAAGTCAAAAGTAAGTAGGGTAAGTTTTCTGAAAATGTTGTTTTCGTTCTAAACTCTTTAAAGTTCCAAATATTGTCCCGTAAAACCCCGTATAAAAATACGTATCGTCCTTTTATAGCTTTTTACTAACAATGAATCGTAACCAGGATAACAACTATGACTTTATATGTCAATGTCTTCAAGTGAACAGCACAACAGTACAACGATCAAAATTATACTGACTTACGAAGGTTTTTGTGGCCCTTTTATAGTAGCGTAAAAGAGTCTGAAATAATACAATTTAAATGCACCTAGATATGCCTATAATTTTTTTATATATTAAATCATTTTTGTAACAGATATCAAGGTGTTAGTTGAGCACAATCTAGTGCCTGGGCCAGTAATAATATGGACTTTATGATAAGAACAATTTTAAAACCTTTTTGGGAGGGTTCCACTTGACGAGACTATCACGAATATTTTTACCGCCATATATGGAAGCGGCGGTTTAACCCAACTTGTCAATATCAAATGTTTTGGGTATCGGACTAGGTGAACGCGTCAGTTTTTTTGTCGGACAAGGATATCACAATGATTTACACATGTAATTTTTAAATCTAGTCCGATACACGAAACATAAGTTTAAGCCTTATGGTTTCGTAACTGTAACATTTACCATGTTTAGCAGAAAATTTAAAAAATGCATGTAAAACATTGTGGTAAATTTGCCGACAAAAAGGGACGCGTTTGCTCAGTACGACACGCTAAACATTTGATATTGACAGGCTGGGTTAAAGCTCCGCTTCCATATGTGGCGGTATAAATATTCGTTGTAGACTCGTCAAAAGAAACCCTCCTAAAAGGATTTTTAGGGGTACAGACCCTACCATAAAGTGACACCATTGTTTTTGGTGAACAAATATTCTGTTAATAATACATCGTGTTTTAGCAAAAATAATTTGACGACTCCATGTACTCGTATTAACTTCAGTATTTAGGGATAAAGGTGTATCAAATTTATGCAATTAATTATCAAGTGTCACATTCAAATCTCAAAATTTAATTTACTCTAGAGATCTACATCCATTATTAACGCCATTAGCTCTGTTTGCAAAGCGGTTACGGGTAAATTCTGCTATTCTGCCCTCCAATGGATTTGTGTTTAATTCTAATTGTAAAGTATAACGCTTGGTGAAATTTGCGTATTTAATGTAATTAGTAATAAATGTGTAAAATAATTTGAAAATTTAAAGTAAAAATAACTTTTGTAGGGTGGATTTTAATATTCAACTGGATGAAACATATCGAATTTCTGTGGGTTAAATTTAGTTATACATACTGTGAACGGATGGCGTTTACAAGAGGGAACATAAATTTTGGGAGAATAATTTATTCCTGATTAAAATTTTTGCTTTTAAAAAATATATGATTCATTAGGAGAAAATGTTTATTTTGTATTGCTTTTTGGGGGAGATAGGGGAGATAAGTTAATATATTTTTTTTAATAACACAAAGTGTTTCGTTTGCAAAGTCATAAAAATGCCAAGTTCGCATCAATTTTCTTTTCCTAGAACGCGTCGAATCTTGACTCCTCTGATAGCAGTTATATTTCGGCGCATTTACTCAACAAAAAGAAATACTGCCACCTCTATTTTTCCGGGACTACTTGATTCTAAATGTGCTGTTTTATCGCATTCATGGGGTCAATACATTTTTTTTGTTCAGATATAAAAAGTTTTATAATAGTAACTCTTTTGGTAATATTTTCTGTTGGCTATTAAAATATATCAGGGGGCTTAATTTAAAGCTATTTGTTCGCGAGTTTATTACAAATTTTTGTAGCCACAAAGTTAAAACTAGCGACTAAAATTTAGAGGTGACCCAGTGAAATATATACTATTTGATAACTTTAATGCGCCAAATTTGTTAAATATCAAAATATACTAGAGAGCCTAATTTAAAAATATTTAATGGTAAGATATTAAAATCGAATCCTTTTGCGAGTTTATTGCAAATTTTCGTAACCACGAAGCTAAAACTGGCGATTAAAATTAGAAGACTATCAAAATATATCAAAATTTGAATACTATCAAAATATATCAGAGGGCTTAATTTTAAGATATTTAACAGTAAGATATTAAAATCTAAAATATTGCACATTTTCGTAACCACGAAGCTAAAACTAGCCACAAAAATTAGGGGTGACCCAGTAAAATATATATTAGTTCCTCACCTCAATGCGCAAAATTTGTTGACTATCAAAATATATCAGAGGGCTTTATTTTAAGATATTTAACAGTGAGATATTAAAATTGAATCTGTGCTTTGCACAATTTTTCCATCATGTCCATCCTGCGGTAATTTCTATGTATAAAAACGACGTTTCGGAAGTTTATACCAGGTATTCGTAGTAACAAACCCGGCTTCTTGGCAGAATTGAATGAAACGTCTACATCTTTCGTTTTGTTCGCCCAAACCGTACTGCCCAGTGACATCGTATGTTGCATTGTGGCCCACCTTTGCATTAAAATCATCAATGAGAAGATTATTTTTATGGTTTCTCGTAATCCTAAAAGCCTCCTGGACTTGTGCGTATAATTCTTCAATTGCGTCTTCACGTTAGTTTTTGCTCCGTGGCTACGAAAATTAGTAATAAACTCGCGAACGGATTTGATTTTAATATCTTACTGCTAAATATCTGTAAATAAAGCCCTCTAATATATTTTAATAGTCATTAAATTTTGCGCATTAAAATTATGAACTAGTATATATTCCACTGGGTCACCTCCTAATTTTATTAGCTAGTTTTAGCTTTGTGATTACGAAAATACGAAAATTTGCAATAAACTTGCAAACATATTTGATTTTAATATCTTACTCTTAAATATCTCTAAATTAATCCCTCTGATATATTTTGATACTCTGGGTCACCTTCTAATTTTAGTAGCTAGTTTTAGCTTCGTGGCTACGAAAATTTGCAATAACTCGCAAACGGATTCGATTCTAATATCTTAATGTTAAATATCTTTAAATTAAGCCCACTGATATATTTTGATAGTCAACAAATTTTGCGCATTAAAGTTATGAACTAGTACGTAGGGTGTTCGAAAAGTTTTGAGATATACGTACATTTATTTGATTTTTTCAAAATAATTTCCACCACAATAAATACACTTTTCCATTCTAACAAACCATTCACTGAAAATAGCTTTCTACTTTTCATTTAAAATTTCAGCGCAAATTTATCACAGGCCTCCAGTAGCGCGTCTTCAGTTTTAAACTTTTGTCCTTTCAGTTGGCTCTTGACAAAGGAAACAACCCAAAGTCACACGTCGCCAAGTCGAGGCTATAAGGCGGATGTTCCAAAAGTATCAAGCCTGCATCTGTCAAAAATTGACTGGTAAGTTCAGCTCGATGAGGTGGGGCATTGTCATGATGAAGGTACCAGCTAGCGAGTTGCGAGTTTGGGCGAATCACTATTAACTTTTCTATAAGTTTTGAAAGGCATACTGTAGTGTACCAGAGAACATTTACGGTCTTCTGTTCTCGGAGTATAACATGTTTAATTATTTCTCTTGAACCAAAGAAAACAACTATCATTATTTTTTTACAGATCTTGATTTGCGAACTTCGGTCGGAGTTTCTTTATTTTCGAGAACCCATATCCTATTCTGTTGTTTAGTTGGGACGTCGTAATAATAAAGATAAGTTTCATCTCCCGTGACAATCGACACTATGTCTTTAGATTTACCCTCCTGGAAATTGGACATCATTTTTTACACCAATTCACTTTTTGTGTCTGCTGCTCGGGAGTTAACTTGTGTGGAACCCAAAGAGTACAAATTTTTCTAAAACCCAAGTGCTTATGTATGATCGTGTGTAATGTTGCTAAACTAATGTTCAATGTCTCTTTTCACTGTCGAAAGGTAATTCGTCGGTTTGTTTCTATAGCTTTTTGGACGGCAGATATGTTTTCTGGGGTAACTACTTCACACGGTCGACCTGAGCGTGAGGCGTCTTCAAGCGAAAACAAGCCCCGCTGTAATTGTTTGTACCATCTGTATTTGGTCGCACGAGATGGACAGTCATTACCAAGTATAGGCTTCATTTCTTTTAAACACTGTTCTTTAGATAACCCACGTGAAAAGTTGTATTTCAAAATTGCACGGCACTCGATAGTCGTCCACGACGCCATTGCGCTAAAATCGCTGGACACGAACTGACGCAAAACTGATAGTTTACTAATAACTATGTAGGACTACAATATGTCATGACGTGTACAAACAAAAAACGTCAATGTTACTTTCCTGTACCGTTTAGTTACAAAGTATCTCAAAACTTACTGAACCCCTACGATATTCCACTGGGTCTCCCTCTAATTTTAGTCGTTAGTTTTAGCTTCGGGGTTGCGAAAATTTGCAATAAACTTGCAAACGGATTCAATTTTAATACTTTACTGTTAGATATCTTTAAATTAAGTCCCTCTAAATAATTTTGATAGTCTACAAATTTTGCGCATTCAAGGTATGAACTAGTATATATTCCACTGGTTTACCTTTCAATTTTAGTTAAATATCTTTAAATTAAGCCCTCTGATATATTTTAATAATCAACAAAGTTTGCGCATTAAAGTTATAAACTATTATATATTCCACTGGGTCACTTCCTAATTTTAGTCGCTAGTTTACGCTTCGTGGTTACAAAAATTTGCAATAAACTCGCGAACAGGTTCGATTTTAATATCTTACTGTTAATTATCTCTAAATTAAGCCCTCTGATATATTTTGATAGTCAACAAATTTTGCACATTAAAGTTATGAACTAGTATATATTTCACTGGGTTACCTTCTAATTAAAGTCGCTAGTTTTAGTTTTGTGTTTACAAATGCGGCACAGAATAGCACAAAAACAGCACAAAAAAAATATATTTTTTCCGAAAGGCAGTGCTAAGTAGGTACCCTCCATTTGTTTTTTATATCTCGGAAATAAATGCATAAATAAAGTTTCTTATAACGGCACAGAATAGCACAAAAACGGCACAAAACAGCACAAAAAAAATATAATATTTTTCAAAAAGCAGTGCCAAGTATGGGGTCATGATACTTAAATATTGCTACAAAATATATGACTTAATATGAGACTTTTCTACAAAAAATGTGTATATAAAAATATGGACTTACACTACTTTCACACAATTTAAAAAAATATACCTTATTTTTTAGAAATATCCGGTACATACAGGGTGTCTCTAAAAGGTCTGTACAAAATTCTACCACAAACTCTTTAGTCCAAAATACAACGATCTAACGTCATTTACCTTAGTCGAAAAGTTGATCGTTTTTCAGATACAGGGTGTCAAAGTTTTTATTTACTGCAAACCAGCAACTTTGTATGCTGGTTTGCAGGATATAGCGTGTCAAATTTTCCATTTATTTTTTTACTTGGACACCCTGTATCTCGAAATCGATCAACTTTTAAACTTAGGCAAGTTGGGTAAAATCGTTGAATTTTTGGCGTAAGGAAAATTATTAAACCAATTTGTAAAAACTTTTTAGAGGTTTGACGGGTGACCTAAATAAAGCATAAAGGAACGCAAAGAAATGTTTTTATTGAAATAACACGTTTAATCTAAAATATCTTAGAAGCGGTTGCTCGTAGCGTTATTTATCAAGTATAACTTTTTGTGCAAAAATATGGAAGAATAACAATTATCTACTAGAAACATAATATACCGAGGCACAAAAAAATAATGACACGAATAAAACCAAATTACTGCAGGTGGCTCCCTCTACAATTAACTGCAAAAATATAAGTAGCTTTCGATTCCTTACTTTAGGAAAAACTTGTACACCGAATTTTGTCATTGTCAATACACAATGTATCTCAAAAAGAGTAACTTTTTGACTATTGTAAATTTAATTAGAACGTTGGAGTATATGGTAGCATTTTGTACAGATCTTTTAGAGACACCTTGTATAATATACAGGGTGTAATTTAATTGGTGGCTAAAAATGCAGGATATTATTTCTTAGTCCATTTTGAAAAGAAAGATATCCTAAACCTCTCAACTTTTAAGCTACAGGATGTTAAAAGTTTTAAGAAAAAATCGTATTCTTATCATAACTTTGACACTGTTCAACATATTTTAATGAAATTTGGCACGCACCTACTAAGCACCAATAAGATTTTTGTTAATGGAGAAGATTTTTAAATATTTCTACCAATGACCTCCGTCGGGATGAATACTCAAGATTAAAAAGAAAAAAAAATATGGCACGTCATTGCTTTTTCCAAAAATAAAAATATTTTTTAATCCTCATTTATGTTGCAATATATTTTATCCTTTGCCTTTTTTCTTCCGATGCACTGTTTTCCATTAAAAAACTAAAAATAGGGCACTACCCTACTGGTTTCAAATAAAATCACTATACCAAACATGCGTCAAAAACGGTTTTTAATTTTTACGCGAAAACGGTGCATCGGAAAAAAAGATCAGGAAGTCAAATTTGTTTTAAAATAAATGGGAATTTTAAAAATTATTCTTATTTTTAGAAAAGCATTGGGGTACCATATTTTTTTGAAAAATCTTCAGTATACATCTCGTACGGATGCCATTGGTAAAAATAATTAAAAATTTTCCACATTGCGAATTTGTGCTAAGTAGGTGCGTGCAAGTTTAATGAAAGAATACGATTTATTTTTTCCCTAAACTTTAACACCCTGTAGCTCAAAAGTTAAGAGGTTTAGGACATATATTAATATGAACTTTTCTTTCCAAAATGTCCAAAGGAATCAAATCTTATATTTTTAGCCATTAATTAAATTACACCCTGTATACCTCAATATTAATGATATTGGAATAATATAGAAGTAAAAAACGCATTTATCATTTTGCGTCATTTATTATTTTCACTAAAAACATCTGAAACATATTTTCCTGTAAATCGTTTATTTTAAAACAATTAAAATTAAATTTTAAAATATACGTATTTGTCCAGGAGGTAGCAACGTCGAAAAAACAAGAATTTTCGGTTGGCTGATTTTTTGATATGTTGTTCTCCCTCCTCTTTCGGGATACCAGATAGCCAAAGATCTCTTCGGCTGTCTGGTGACATTTGGAGCTGTCACCTTGACATTTAGATCTGACAAAAAATGCAGACCTTGGTCATATATTATCGTTCCAAGTTTCATCAAAATATACCGAATGGTTCAGAAGTTGGAAGGGGGACGACTGTATAATTAGCAATAATAAAAGTGTCTGGCAATAAAGAAACAATATGCTTGGTAAACCTATCTAAAGACAAGAAATTAAAAATTTAGTTTCTTTAAATGTTTTCAAAACCTTGGATTATTATCTGAACAGGTAGGATGCAAATCAATAAACGCAACCACTACCGCCAGCCAGACAGCCAAGGGTCTACTCAGAAGAGAAAGGGGAATAACATATCAAAGAATCAACTGACCTCATTTATTATTTTTACTAAAAGCATCTAAAACATGTTTTTCTGTATATCGTTCATTTTAAAACAATTAAATTTAAATTTTAAAATATACGTATTAGTCCGAAAGGTAGCAACGTCGGAAAAACAAAAATTTTAGGTTGGCTGATTTTTTGATATGTTGTTTACCCTCGTCTTTCGGGTAGTTCTCCGGCTGTCTGGCGACATTTAGAGCTGTCACCTTGACATCTGACAAAAAAATGCAGACCTTGGTCATATATTATCGTTCCAAGTTTCATCAAAATATACCGAATGGCTTAGAAGTTAGAACTCAAGCAGCAAGCTGACGTCTTATTGACGTATCTTTTTAGTCATATTTGGTCAGAAAAGACATCATAAGATGACGGTAAAATGACGTTAAGATGACTTCCCTGAGTCACGAGACAAAAGACGTCCCGTTAATGACGTCTTTAAGATGACAAAAATTGAGGCATATACTTTTTTTCAAAAGCTCCGATGATACGATATTTGTCTCTGACGATATTTTATTTGAAAACCGAAATAGAAAAAAACTCCTTACTGCTTGCAATTTTCTTGCACTGCAAGGTCGCGTTCTCAGGACACTGTCTAATCTAGAGATGCAAATTTTCAAACTAGTCGAAGGTATTTCTTTCAAAGCTAATTGAGATCACCAACTGCAGACCGGTCTCAAACCGTTTTGGTCTCATCGGTATGGTGTAGGCGATAACAAGCTTCAAAAAATTCCTATAAGAAGCGGAGATGTTGAATAAATGTAGTAGTTTATTGTCCATTACGCCATCTATCGGTAGAGTTTTTTCCTACTTCAATTTTGTCAAATTCTTACTCTTCTTTTTCTGACATATAATATTTCGGTTGGATTTTGACACGAATCATATAATGTCACAAAATTTTTCTGGCGGGTTTTCTAAACATGACGTCATTAGATTTTTATGAGCTAGTATGACAAAAAAATGACGTCGAAAAGACGTCGCTTTAATGACGTCAAAAACACGACAGTAAAGTGACGTTAAAATGACGTCATAATTTTGGTCTGATGACCTCTTATGACCAAAAATGACTAGCAGCATTCCTTGGAAGCTTATTTTATTGCTATGTTAATTATGTCAGAAATGTTATAGCTAGTTTCGCACCATTGTTAATAAATCTTTTAAAAATAAAGTAGGTGTTTAAGGTTAATAATTGTTGTTATGAGTCCCTGATGCCATCAAGTATTTAAATCTTTTTACTTCTAGGTGTAGGTAGCTATTCAAATGTGGTATTATTTTGCAGCATTTTTAGTTTAAGTATAGAAAAACTGAGTTTACCGCGGGAGCAATAAAGTTTGCGCCGGAAGCAATCAAATGCTCCCGGCAGAAACCCGTCACTACCCAGTATACTTGAATGATGATAATTTAAATGTAAAAAATCATTTTAAAACATGCTTTTATTAAAATTCACAAAAAAATAAACAAACGTTTGTTTTTAAAACTTTTACCATTAACATTTAACCTCATTACACAATTCAAATGAATTTAAACTTTGTCGCAAAATTTATCTTATTTATTTGTTTATTTATAAAGGTAAATTTCACGACAAGGTTTTAGGTCATTTTGAATTGTGTAATAAGGTTAAATGTTGATAGTAAAGTTTTAAGAATAAAACACATTTTATTCTTTTTATTGAAGTTATCTCTGGACATGTTTCTCAGTGTATTTATCTCATTCAACACTCCCCTATTGCAAGTCGTTTGACCATATTTTTGGAAAGCATAAAAACTTATTAGGTTGATAGGTTTATTATTATTTTTATAGTTACTCTCAGCAAGCCCTTTCATTTGATACCCATATTGTAGACGTGCATTAAAAATATCTAGTTCGCAATCTTGGGTGTTTGGCCATGTAGAGTTTAAAATGGCGTTACTTAATTTTTCGACTTACTCTCAGCAAGCCCTTCCATTTAATACCCATATTGTAGAAATGCATTAAAAATAACTAGTCCGCCATCTTTGGTGTTCCGTCATGTTGGATGTAAAGTGACGTTACTTTATTTTTCGAGTTACTTTCAGAAAACTCTTTTATTTGATGCCCATAATGTAGAAGTGCATTAAAAATAACATAGCAAAGAATTTGTGATTAGAAAATTTTAGTTTTTTTCTTATCTTTGTAACATCTCACGAAGGCTTATGCCTAAATACCAAAGTACCGTGAGTGCCGGGTTATTGGATGCTTAGCCCATTTTTTACCTTATTTCGTCAACGTTATCCAAGCACTGAAACATACAGTTTTGCATTTTACAGCACCTTTTAGACAACGCGATAGTACCACCACGAACGTTATTTTTTTTTAAATAACGACTACCTAGAATTGGCAGAATACTACACAGAGGATTTGCAATTACCATCTGTGAGGTGACGAGCTATTAAAAATCCGTGGAAGGAACGGAGATTCGAACCCGGATCGCTGCGGTGAGAGGCTGATACGTTAGTCTCTACACCATGCTCGCCACAAGTTAGTTTTGTCTCATTTATAACCAAATAAATAGTCGTTTGTCTCTATCACGAACAGTTTTTTTATATGATCATCGTATTTCTTATTATAGTGATCGCCAGAAATGTTAAACCATATGAAAAACTTCTTTATTTTTGATTTCTCCAAAAATTTTATTCCTAATAACAATTTCTGCATACGAAACTCGCAAAATACTGATCAAAATTTAAATAAACCATAGCGTATTAGAGGTAGGTGCAAATTAACGAATATGACATGGAAGAAAACTACCTTTATGTTTAAACTTAGAAAACAATTTATTTGAAAAACTTGTTTAGAATTAAAAGTTATCTCAAATTTAAAAAGCAAAGCCTCCTATGAAAAAATTGGAAAAAAATACTTTTCCTACTTAGCTCGTATAGAGATTAGATGGAATTAAATTAACTGGCGTAAGATATCCTTACTGCCCTTCATTTTTAAAAAACTGTCAAAGCTTTGTTATTCTTAAAGCATTAAAGAAAGTGATAAAGAAATTTCTGAAAAATACTAAAGACCAAAATCATGTGACAATAATTGTGAGGAACATGCTGGACCAAACTTGCACTGCAGCACCCAAACGTCATATTCAGGTGCACATGAATATTCTTCAACCTTATTACCGTAAATGTAAGGTCGAAATTAACGCTAGTAAAACCGTGTGCACGGTGTCAACCAAAAAGTTTTTCTAGGCTTCAGATACAACAAAACAAAATCATAAGGGGGTAACTTCCTCCAGTCGGTACACATCGAAACAAGTGCTGCACGAACTTACTGAAACTGAGAGAATACGTGAATACGTATATGCTTTAAGGGATACATTTTTCAGAACAAAAATCTCAGCATCACCACTCACAGTAAATCTCACTGCCGTTCGCTACGATCCGGATAACACCATTACTCACAAACCAATATACCATCGATTATCTTTGTATTACGAGCACCTGTAAGTCCGACCATCTAGCATAAAAACTCTTTCTCCACTTAAGAAAGCCCGAGAGACAGCCGCCATATAAGACGATTAGCCAAACATATACTAATCATTAAACTGTACTCCTTGTTCCTTAAATGTAAAACTGGTTTTTGCCTTTTTCCATAATACCAAAATGTTATAAGGTCAATCTTCCATAAAAACAAATTTCAAATAAAAGTACTTCAAGGCTCCAGCCAATGCAATATCTCAAAAGACCACTGAAAAGTCACTTTTGGACAGCGGTTTAATAATAGTTCATATAAAATCATGGAGTTTACCAAAGGCTAACATCAGCCAGCGAGCCTTGTCTCGTTACTGCCTTCTTGTCTGTGTACTAGATGCTCAGGTCATGGAAGCGAAGAAGAATAATTATTGTAAACTACATGAATTGTTTATTCTATGTAATAAATATGTTTTAAAAGTAAAGTAAGCAAACCTTGGTGATGTTAGTAAAGATAAGGTTGAGCGCTTCTACCAGGACATTAGAGAAATGAAGAAACAATATCAGGGGCGATGAGATAACAAAATAATGGCGGAGTATTGTTGAATATTCCTATGGCCGAGTCGGTCTCTATAGGGTCGCGACATACCGCCATATTGATTTGACGTTGGTTGACGTCACAGTGACCGCCAGGTTCATCAGTGCCGGAGAAATACAGTTCATAGTATCATTAGAATAACCGTTTACAAAACAGTTTTTAATTCTTTTTAATTCGCTACCTCTTCGACTTTAAATAAAAACCTTTGGGATTACATCTTTTAACAAATATCACTTTAAAAACAATGCAAATGAAAAGCACAAATTCCAAACGCCACTGGATTAATCATCAGCTGTCAAAATAACATGACTTTACCCACTCTTGCCAAGTTTTTCCGGTACAGTGCTTTCCCTTGCGTCCCCGACTTCGAACCGCCTAAAGTCGATAATGTCACAACCTATTCCAAGTATATATAAATAAACCTTGGCCGAGTATCAAAAAAAAATAACACCAAACGAAGCTTCTCGGGCAAAAGAGAAAGATTTTCTAAGAAGATCAAAGAGTAGCTCGTGCTTCTTTTGCTATATTTTTTGTTTAATGTTGTAATCTTTTATGTTCATTCTATAATATAACTTTGTAAAAATATACCCTATAAAATTATATATATCCAATAATATTTACGTAGATTCTCTGTTGACCAAAAACCTTACGTAATAGAAAAAAAACTAAAAACAGATTTGGAATCAGGAACACCAAATTACCCAAGTTCAGTATAGAACATCAATTCACATTCAATAAGGTGTAAAAACGCAGGCCTGTGTAATTAGTCCGCCATCTTTAGAAGTCCGTCATATTTGATTTAGGGTGACGTGACTTTATTTTTTGAGTTACTCTTAACGAGCTCTTTTTATCTAATACCCATATTGTAAAAGTATATTAAAAATAACTCGTCCGCCAACTTGAGAAGTCCGCCATAATGGATTTAGAATGACGCCACCTAATTTTTCGAGCAACTTTCGGCTAACCCTTTCATCTGATACCCATATTGTAGGAGTGCGCTAAAAATAACTTATCCGCCATCTTCTGTGTACCTCCCGTAGGATTTAAAAATGACGTCACACAGCTTATCATCATGGATTGTCATTCAAACTAAACGTTTACACACAATTTTAGCTCAATCGGTTAAGGATATATGCCTCAAAATTACCAAGTTAAATAAAAGCTTGTAAAATAGTAAAAAGTCAATTTAGCATTTTCCATTATTTAGTTATTTTCACTAAAAACATCTAAAACATCCCTCTAAATCATTTATTTATTACCAATTAAAATTAAATTTTAAAATATGCGTGTGTATGTATGAAAATATATTATATAATCAAAGCACTTGTTTTATTAAAAATTTACCCTAATATATTATTAAATAAGTGAATTAAAATCACGCAAATTGAAAAAAATATTACCATATGAAATTAAATATTAAAATAATTATTTTCTAAAATAAATTACACATTTTTGCTTTGTTCACGTGTTAGTGTTGTACTGACATAAAATAATAAAGTGTTTTTTTTTACAGATAGTAATTCGCTCAATTACAAATTAATAATTAATATTAATTATAAAAATAAATATTTTAATTAAGTTTTGGTTGGTTACGTCAAATGAAAATTTAATGCATTAATTGTTAATACGTCTACCCTTTCTTTAATTAAATATATTTTTTTTTATATTCTAGTTGATTTGATAAAGGTTATTTAAAATTAGTATTTGGGCTTTTTTTAAAATACAGGGTGCTACAAATTTAGCGGTAAGTATGTAAATGTAAACAAACTGTAGTTGATTAAAGGCCGGTATTAGTTGCAGGATTTAATGCCTAGATTTAAATATGTCGATACACAAATATTGAACATATATTATAATTTTAACTGTTAAATTTATTGAAGAAAAAATGAAATTTTAGTTGATTTGATAAAGGTTATTTAAAATTAGTATTTGGGCTTTCTTAAAATACAGGGTGCTACAAATGTAGCGATAAGTATGTAAAAGTAAACAAACTGTAGTTTATTAAAGGCCAGTATTAGTTACAGGGTTTAATGCCTAGATTTAAATATGTCGATACACAAATATTAAAGATATATTATAATTTTAACTTTTAAATTTATTTAAGGAAAATTGAAATTCTGGTTGATTTGATAAAGGTTATTTGAAATTAGTATTTGGGCTTTTTTAAAATACAGGGTGCTACAAATGTAAGCGATAAGTATGCAAATGTAAATAAACTGTAGTTGATTAAAGGCTTGTATTAGTTGCGGTGTTTAATGCCTAGATTTAAATATCTTGATACCCAAATATTGAAGATATATTGTAATTTTAACTTTTAAATTTATTTTAAGGAAAAATAAAATTCTTGTTGATTTGATAAAGGTTATTTGAAATAAGTATTCAGGCTTTTTTAAAATACAGGGCGCTACAAATTTAGCGGTATGTATGTAAATGTAAACAAACTGTAGTTGAATAAAGGCCAGTATTATTTGCGGTGTTTAATGCCTAGAGTTAAATATCTCGATACACAAATGTTGCAGATATGTTATAGTTTTATCTTTTATATTTATTTTAGGAAAAATCAAATTAGAGAGTCTATTGTGTGTAAACCTAAGCTCGCACCATAGGGAAACTTTTTATTTATTTATTCTCCAAAAAAAATGTTTATAAAAAGTTCTATATGATTTAGAACCGAAAATGAAATTAATAGATATTATTTTTTTTTATTAGTATACTACAGGTCGTACTCCGTATCTCGCAAGAAAGGAATTTCTTCGGCTTTTTCCGCACTCACGAATGGGCAACATGAACGTCTGGAAATAGAAAGGCGATTTGGATTCCTTGTTATTTATACTGTTCTATTGTATGGCGTTTTGTATAAAGTGATCTCGCTCTTATTACCTGCTGGACGTTAACATTTTTTATAAGCGGGTATTTGCGGGAATATTGACGGTATTGCAATTTGTGATCGCAATAATAAACAAATTTTTATTTAGTGTTTTGTGGAAATAATATATATTTGTTTGTGTTATGTTAGTATGTTGTCTTTTGTTCAAACTTTAACATTCAGACGAGGTTTGAGCTCACTATTTTTTTCATTAGGTCCATGCAATCTAAAACACCGGCTTATTTCAACTTTTGCTCATTCAAAGGCATTAATAATATTATATTATATTATATATTATCCCGCCAACTCTTTTTATTTGCAAATCTTGTCGCTGTTTTTCTTCTTTATAATTAATATATAAAATAGAAAAAAGTAATGACATTTTAATGAAGCAAAAGATAAACTATTAAAATCCGGAAATTGATTGGACTTGGACTGATTAAAATATAAGTGAATATGCCAAATAAATAAAACATATGAAACATAAGTAAAAAAAAACATATATATTTTAAGAAAAAAACAAGTGTATTTTTCTATAAAGGGTGTATTTTTCTACAAGAACCCAACGTTTTTCAGGTCCAGTAATCTATTATTTTTCTACTGCCGAAGATTAACGAACTATTTAGAAAGACTGATACAGAGTAAAGACAAGAAATAAACAGGAAATTTCTTTTCTGTCTATTTCTTCTTTCTATCGAATTACAGAGTGCGGGAGCAGGTTACTTAAAAATAGTATACATTTTGTTTAAGAGAAAAGTAACTTAATTTTTCCAATTTCGAACATTTTTATTAAGAAAAGACGTTTAGGAGTAAAAATATCTTTTAAATATAGATAATTGTTTCTTTCAAATATTTTTTTTGGCAGTTTTGAGGCTCTCTTTACATTTAGAGATTAGAAAGCAATAATGTACAAACCTAAATTTTTATCGGTACCGTATAAAAAAATTAGGAAAAGCAATTCTTGGAAATATGGTATATTTAAAATTATTTTTAATCCTGAACATTTTTTTTATAAGATATTTCGAGATTAACAAAAATAATGGTACCTTACTCTAGTAAGGTAAAATTCATATTTTTTAGGACACCTCGTATAGGTACTACTGAAAAAATTGTTATCTCAAAGTAGAATTTTAGTTTTATAAAATTTTTTTTTCGTAAAATTAATAGGAAATAAGTTTTCTATACCCTGTTTACTATAAATTAAGAAAAACATCTGAACAAAAAATGTATTTAATTGGTTTAAAAAGTCTGTAACCCTAGCTACCACAATAAAAAATGTATTTTATTGGTTTAAAACTACAGTAACCAGAGTTACTTATACTTACTAGGTATTTTTATCCATTTTAAGTGATCAAAGTATAGATTATTGAATACAAATGGTATTGATATTTGACGTTTAATTATTTCTAAAATTTTATTTTTTAAGTAAATTAATCAGAGTATTTTTATTTTCTGTATATGCAGGTTTGTTAAAATATAACAACAGTTACGTAGCGGGAACAAATATACTTGTGAGCGAAGTAAAATTAGCGAGGCCTCCTTTTGTTTGCAATAATCTATAATTTTAGCTATTTTACATAAAAACAAAAATGACAACCAAAAAAGGTCTTTAGGTACAAAAACTAAAGAAACTATATCGTTTGTATCACGCCACAGTGTGTATCAGCCAAATGGAATAAATTCTATAATAAATAAATAAAGCGTTGTTTCCTGGAAGAGGTGGGTGCGTCCAACAAACTAACTATTGCCTAAGTACCAGGACACGAGGACCACGAAGGCAATGAGGAAGGTGATAAATTGGCAAAGGACGGAGCTGGCAGGACAATGGTAGGTCCCGAGCCCTACTGTCGTATTTCATCATGCCAAGTAAAGTCATTTATTAGATCATGGATCATAAGGGAATCTCAAGACTGGTAGAGAACACCAGGACAGCGTCAAGCGAAAATATTCATTTAGGATTACTCTCCAGAAATTACAAAGACCTTCTGAATTACAACCGAAAAGCGGTACGAATAATAGTGGATCAGTGGTGCATACTAAATAAACACCTGAAAATCACGGGCCTGGAAGAAGAAAATCTATGCAGGTTCTACCAGGACGAAGAATAAACCGCAGAACACGTTTGGTTCTACTGTGAAGCCCTTTGTCTTCTGCGGTTTTCAAGGCTGAGTGAAGAAAAACCTAAAGCGGCAAGATTTACCTAGGAACTGATTTTAAACTTGTGGAGTTTGATTAAAAAGACCGGCTTTGATAGCGTGCTCTAACCTATTATTTGGTGGACTGTTAAGTGGACTATATTTTTATTAGGAAATGCTGATGCTTTACGTAATTGTCCGGTTTTCCAGAAAAATCACCTGGTCTGGATTTTATTAATTTTTTTATTGTAATTAAAATTAATTAATTGTCTTGGTCTTGGTACTTACCACAAATCCCAAGTCCAGGAGAGGGGTGTAAGGAACTAAGCTTATGTAAACACAGCACAATAGTATAGTAATTTTTAAAATAATATATACAAATTTAATAAATTATTTTTCACGGAATCGACCAGCCGTAGTATAGCCCGTAGTAAGTTCTCTTCGATTCTGAAAAATGCCTCAGTTCCAAAACAACCACCAGCCGGTGTCTTGTTTTTTTTTCTTCGAGTTAAGGATTGCAAAATATGGTATAAATAAACGGATTAAAAGGATAGGTAGAAAAAGTATTATGGGATGCAAAAACATGAACAAATAAATGTTTAAATATTAAAAGAGTATACCAGGCAGATCGAAATTAACAGCTCCTAATTAAAAGTAAAAGTAAATTTAGTAAAATAATAAAATTGAAACAGGTAAATTAAGTTAAGTTATAATTGATAATAATAATGGGAAAAATATGGAAGTGGAAACCGAACGCCTATTGACGGACGACACACAGTAAACCTGAGCAGGTAGCAGTGATAAAGGACATACCACCCATCTCCTAATCTAATCTAATAAAGGCGTTTTCGAAAACGCTCCGACACACGATTAAAGTTTTTAGCTAGGCATTTTTTACAAAAAAAAAAAAAAATACAGGGTGAGTCATGTACCGGTAGCCTACACCAACTTTCTTAGTTTAAATACAACACCCTGTATATTACTTAGTTTTTGGATTCTTTAAAATATTCTAAACATAATTCGTGTTTAATATTTATTACCTATCTTTACTTGTTTCGGAAATATTAAATGCTTTAGATTTAGATTAATTATTATAAAACAAAGAAAAATTTTAAGTTACAAAAATTTACTAAAATATATTTTAAAACTGAAAAAAAACATTAATGTCAATGTAGAAGATGTTCAAAATGCTTCCTGCAAACGTATTGGCAACATTCTAATCTTAAATATGTAGTATGATACACATATATTTTTCTTTTTAAAGTTTATCCATTAGAAACAAATTTTGAAATGGTTACTTTCTTGTTACCAAAATTTAAATAAGAAATAAATAAGTGTTATTAGTTGCAATACTAATTACGAAAAATAATAGAAAAAAATATTTTTGACAATTTAATCGAACTAAAAAGTTGAACATACATAGTTTAAAAAAACTTAAAAACACGCTGTTAAAGCGTAGTATGCGCGTAAAGCTAACCAGAACTAAAAGTGTGTATTTTTTTAATAATCTTAAAACAGTAATAATCGAAAAATACTAGTTGTAAAAAATTGTGGGCTCCATGTGCCATATTTATTGTATATCGTACGCTCGACGTTTTTATACAAAAATACCAGTATCTTCTGTTTAATATTGTTTTAGGAAAATATTTTACACTTTTTTGTCCGATGTGTTTTAAAAGCGTGTTTTTTTAAACAATTTTTTTATATATTTCTCTATTAACGATTTGTGTTACAATTATTTGTGTTTTACGTAGATTGCTTTAACATACACAGTTTTAAATCACGCAATTACAAAAGAACATATTTAATTTCATTGAATAAAATATTATAGTTTTTACAAGTCATTTAAATTTTTTATTGGTATATTATTAACTTAAACAAATGGAGTGTACCTGCACAAATATTATATATTTTGCTACTGGGCAATGATAATAATAGTAATTATTTATTAAATTATTATTACAGGTTTTAAGTTTAAAAATGACACTCATAACTTGGTTTGGGATGTCCTTTAATTATTATTTTAAGAATTTAAAATAATTATTATTAGTCATATTATTTGGATTTAAATCTAAAATCGTCAACTAATTATAGTATAGGAGGTAGCAAAGTTTTCGAAAAAGAATTTTTGGTCAGCTGATTTTTTTATATGTTGTTCTCCTTCCTCTTCTGGATAGACCCTGGGCTGTCTGGCTGGCGGTACTGGTTGCGTTAAGTAGCTCGCTTTTCTACCTGTACAGGTAATAATCCAAGGTTTTAAAAACACTTTTAGAAACCCAATTTTTTGTCTTTAGATAGGTTTACGTAACATATGTTTTTTATTGCTAGACACTTTTATCATTGCTTATTATACAGTCGCCCCATTCCTAACTTCTGAACCGTTAGGTATATTTTTATGAAACTAAGAACGATAATATATAACCGAGGGTTGCTTTCCAGTGACGAAAATTTTTGTGCATCACGCTCCAGGGCTTGAAGCTCTTGAACTGCTCTAAAAAGTTAGTCACTGGAAGGCATCCTTAGACAAGGAAAGAGGAGATACTTATAGAAATTTTAAAATTTCGTTGTTTTTAACCTTTCTTGGCTTTATAATAATAATCTCTTTTAATATCTAATTTTATTTTAAATAAATAATTTTAAAAATTCATCCTTAACCATAAAAAATACGTTTGAAGCACATAAAACCAAAAAGAGGGGTTGGTGCATAAAGGGCAAGGGGAAAGAAAAATGGAGTAGCTCAGGTGCATAACACTTTCCGTCACTGGAACGCCATAAAGTAGAACGAAATGCTCCTGAGCTACTCGGGAGCGCTCTATTTGCGTCACTGGAAAGCCACTCTGGTCTGCATTTTTTGACATATTAGTGACAGCTCTAAATGTCAAGGTCACAGCTGGGCGCCAACGCAACCGCTGCTGCCAACCAGACAGCCGAATATCTACCCGAAAGCGCAGGGAGAACGACATATTAAAAAAATTATCCAACCGAAAATTCTTGTTTTTCGACATTGCTACCTCCCGGACTGCTAAATTTCCATGAAGTCTGTTTTGCAGGTAGAAAAATGAAATTGAGGAAACACACACCTGATACCAGTACCATTTTATTTTCAAATAAAAAGACAACATGGCAATCTATTAAAGACAACCTGAAATACAGTTCAAAGTATTTCCTCTATAAACGGTGTGGAGTCATATTTCGCGAGATGATAAAAGAACAAAATTAGAAAGGTGGGTATTTAAAAAAGTGGTACCTACCTTATGGGTAGGTTATAACTTTAAAACAATTTATGCAAATACTTTTAAACTAAATATATTCGAACCTCTATAACTCAATATTCAAGGGACCGCCATTTACTTCGAGTTAAAGAATATGAGGAAAACGATACAAAATTTCTCAATTATGTTTTATTATATAAAATAGCATAATAATAAATAAAAATATATTTTAAAATCCAATAAAGCCATAAAATTACATTTTATTGTAGCAAAAATAAATTAGTAAAATTTAATTTTTAGGATATGTAAAAAGCGTAGGTACAGGGTATTCTGTTATATTTCGACACGCTTTATTGTTTGAAATAGAAAAATATTTGAATTACAGAAGTTTCAGAGTAATGATGTCGGTTGATTTGCTAAAAAAATAAATAAATGATAATCGCAAAGTAAAGAGTAAAGAGTAATGATGTCCGGTTGATTTGCTAAAAAAATAAATAAATGATAATCGCAAAGTAAACAATTAGGAATCTGACTTTGTTATTTTTTAAATGGAACACCATATATATTTTAGGTTCATTGGAAAGGGTAGATTTTCTTGATTTCAAAAATATATACTTTGTCTCATGTTTGGATCACTAGTTATCGCAGAAAATGACTCTTGAATCCTGGAAAAATTAGCCTCCCTGCTCTCTCTAGACTAATTTAACATGGCCGGCTTTGGTTTCATTTGTTTCTCCTAAATATGGCCCTTTTCTCTCATTTGTTTTTGGTGGAAATGAAGACATTGCTCTAAAATATTAAATATTTTAACAGCTAAAAAAATGGAGCTACATGTTTTTTGTCATTATTTTTGATTTAAACAACTTAAAAAGTAGTTTGCACAAAACTTCCATACAAGTGAATAAATAAACAAAATTATTTCATAATGAACTGAGAGTAATCTCTTTATTTAATCTGTAATGTAATTTTTTGCATTAAAATATTTAATATTTTAGACAATGTATTTATTTCAACGAA
This sequence comes from Listronotus bonariensis, assembly GCA_014170235.1. Lineage (NCBI taxonomy): Eukaryota > Metazoa > Arthropoda > Insecta > Coleoptera > Curculionidae > Listronotus > Listronotus bonariensis. Next base: position 60,921 of record JACEGR010004748.1, on the reverse strand, counting down.
AGCAATTAGCAAAAAGGCCATATTTAGAGAAACAAGTGACACCTTCAAAGCCGCCCATGTTAAATTGTCTATGAATCAGAGCGGCTAATTTTTCGAGGATACAGAGTCATTTTCTGCGATAACTAGTGGTCCAAACATAGACAAAGTATATATTTTTGAAATCAAGAAAATATACCCTGTTTAATAAACTTAAAACATACATGGTGTTCTATTTAAAATAACAAAATTTGTTTACTTTGCGATTGTTATTTGTTTATTTTTTTAGCAAATCCTGGCGGTTCTTATAAAACCCTAAAACTATTGTATTTAAAATATTTTTCTATCTCAAACAATAAAACGTGTAGACCCCGTTTGAAATATAACCGAAAACCCTGTACATAGTTATCTTAATAATATCGATGTGTTTTTGACAAAACATCGTAAGCGACATTCGTCAAATTTTACAGAAAACGATTTTTTCCCTTTGCGTTATTTTTAAAACAAAGTTAGTAAGTTTTTTGTATGTACAGGGTGGCTCGAATTCGACGCTCATCATTGGGATTTCGGAAACCGTAAGATATACAGGATCGGTTAAATGGAGGCAAAGTTGCGCAATTTGATGCTCAATAAAATGCCGTTTTGCGTTTTCAACAATTCCGAGTACTTCCGAAGATATTCGAAAAAAACCGGAATTTTCAATTTTGGTTTCTATTGTTTCCTGGCTATATTTGTTAAGATAACTTAAAATAAAAAACACGTTTTCATGGCTACTTTTTCTGCTCTATAATTCAGTATGATTAAATATTGAATCTGACGTTTCGGCTTCTGGCGACCATCATCAACTTAATTTTTTAAATACGGACCTGATATTTTTTCAATTTAATTAAATCCTTTCATCACTCTTAAAACAGTATATATCGCCACTTTCATATTTGCCGACGTTTCGTACAGACAATTCCATCACCAGAATATTGCATATTTATTTAACCATAATACAGCCCTGAACTACATTTTTAGATAAAAAGGTAAAAAAAGAATAAACTTATTACATATTCATAATGTTTTATTGCAACTCATTGATATCTAACAGCGGAAATTACTTTATTAACAGAAACTAACCAGCAGGTACGAATTCAAGGGAGAACTTCATTTAATGTATGGATTGGTATGTGAGTATGTGTGAGGAGGAACAAAATTATTGGAGCTTTCGTTTACGAAATGATCTTAACTTCCGAACGATATCTAAATTTGATGAGGAATGATGTCTTAGACGCCCTAGATAATCAACCTTTGGCAGTATTTCAAGAAATATGGTGGCAGCAAGACAAAGCTCCAGCCCACAATGGAAGGGAAGTAGTTCAATTCCTTTACCATATATTTCCTAATAAATTTCTTTGCAAGATGAGCCCGCTAGGAGCCCAGATCTTAGTCCCCTAGATTATTTCCTTTGGGGATATCTTAAGAACCGTTTATTTAAAAATGCACCTCACGACCTTTAAGTACTACGACAAAATTTGACAAGGAAAGTCGCTGCTATTCCTGCGAGAACAATCAATCGAGCTGTATTAAAAATACAAAGCAAAGAAAATGCATCGAGGCGGAAGGCTATCTCTTTGAACACTTATAATAGTGATTACATTATATTTATTTTTAATATGGGCATCAAGATAGTATTACAAATTGTCTATGTAAGCTGATTTGTTGTCTACTTTTTGTATCTTGTGTCTAATATTCATGAAATTTTCGGTTAATAAAGTAATTTCCGCTGTTAGATATCAATGAGTTGCAATAAAAAGATTACGAATATGTAATAAGTTTATTCTTTTTTTTACCTTCTTACCTAAAAATGTAGTTCAGGGCCGTATTATGGTGAAATAAATATGCAGTATTCTGGTGATGGAATTTTCTGTACGAAACGTCGGCAAATATCAAAGTGGCGATATATAGTGTTTTAAGAGTGATGAAAGGATTTAATTAAATTGAAAAAATATCAGGTCCGTATTTAAAAAAGTTAAGTTGATGATGGTCGCCAGAAGCCGAAACGTCGGATTCAATATTTAATCACACTGAATTATAGAGCAGAAAAAGTGGCCATAAAAACATGTTTTTCATTTTAAGTTATCTGAACAAATATAGCCAGGAAACAATAGAAACCAAAATTGAAAATTCCGGTTTTTTCGAATATCTTCGGAAGTACTCGGAATTTTTGAAAACGCAAAACGGCATTTTATTGAGCATCAAATTGCGCAACTTTGCCTCCATTTAACCGATCCTGTATATCTTACGGTTTCCGAAATCACAATGATGAGCGTCGAATTCGAGCCACAATGTACATTAGTGCACAGCTTTATTTCAGATCTCAGTTTTTTTTTAATAACGTAAAAGGAAGAGAAAATTGTTTTCCGTAAAATTAACGAAAGTCGCTTACGATTTTTTCAAAAAGCCATATATATAATAGATAATAATAATTTTAGCGCAATAAAAATATTACTTTTTAAAATAATCTATAACCAGGTTTTGATATTTTTTTCTTTTACAATCCAATTTGTAAAATTTCTTTACTTGAGCAAGTGAATTAAAAATACGATCCGTCGTTTTTTATTCACAGTTAAACCTAACTGAATGATCTCAAAACCTTTTAACATGTCCTGTCAATTAACTCCAAAAGACCTTTGGTTAGTATGAAAATAAGCATTGCATTTCATGCTGTAAAGAGTTTTATTCTCTCATTTTTGTAGTATAAAATATTTGCTTAATTTCGACCTTGACTCGAAGTTTCGACTTATAGAGAATTATTTATTACTTGGGCGAATCATCTGCTTCCAGTTGTGGAGATATTTTATATTTAGAGAATTTTTAATTATGGAGATTAAAATACACGGCAATTGTAGCAAATGAGCAAGCAACAGCAATAAGCTTCGACTTAGAGAAAATTTCGACTTGTGGAGGATCGAGTTACAGAGGATCGACTGTAGTTATTTATTATACCAGGAAGAATGCTTTAAATTTTAGCTTGAGGTTGTGTTGTCTCCGACGCGAAGCGTTCTGAAATTTTAACGAAAAACAAATGCCTAACTTTATGCCCTTATTAACATTTTTAATTGATGAATGGTTTTCATTAAATAATTTTCCTAATTTATTGTTAGCATATTTAATTTTGTTTATTTTTATTTAAAAACACCTATTATTCTATTATATTTACTGACTTTTTAATCAAGACAACATATTTTTTTTTATTGAATCTGTGGTTTCTAACTAAACACAAAGCAATTTATTTTTTGTTTAATGTTTTTCTAAATTAAAAATAAACTAAATTAAGAAAAATATTTTATAAAAACCATTTAAAAATTAATAATGTCGCTCGTGTAAGTGCTACATATCTAGATGTGTATGTAAAAAAACATTATTAAGTTTAATAGCAAATTCTGAAGTGGCGACGCCGACGTAAGCACCACTACAATAATCGAGTAAATAAGAAAAACTGTTAATTGATTTGTTTGCATGGCCAACTGCAAAATTTTTGATATGAAATATGAAAATTGGGAATTTTGTCGTTGCTTATAAAAATAAACCCATAGTGTTATATATTAATAAAAAGCTTGTAAAAAGAAATTTTATTTTTTGACAAATATACAGGGTGTTTTATTGAAAAGCTTCATCATTGGTCAATATTTTCAAAACAAGAAAATTTTAAAATATTCGTTTTTACCTTCTTGATACGTTATCAGTCAACTGGAGATTAAATGGGTATCTGAAAATGTAAAATTTTTAAAATCGCCCTGAGACTCAAAAACTATTTTCCACAAAAAGTAGCTTAAGTTCGCAAAAACCGCAAGGTTCTATCTTTAATAATAACGTTGTTGCAACCAAAATGGGACATCCTTAACACTAATTGTGGTCTCTAATAGCCATTCGTGGTTAATGGGACCTTAAACATTTAAAAAAAAGGTTTTTTTTACTGTTTTAGGCTTTTTGGGTGTTAGTAGTGCTAGTCATGGGGCTCGTTGCAGGCTGGCAAGGGCTAAAGGTGTTCACACGCTACAAAGAAAGGCCAGTCATTGTAACAGTCGATAAATCATTTTTAAAATGGAAACTAGCTTTTCCATCTGCCACTCTTTGCTTTCAGGACCTTAAAAAGGAAAGTGAACTGAAAGGAATAATTAAAAATCTAGTGAGGTAGGAGCATGAATTTTTGTATAAGAAATTTACGTAGTAAGTAAACATTATAAGTGAATTTTTAAACAAATGCAATATATTTTTGGTGTGGTAATCATGCACGCACGTTTCCATGAGCTTTAACAAGCTCACTCATGGATTGCTCTTATATCCTTGCGATCAAGTGCGCCACAAACATGGGGTCATACCTTTGGGTACCCATGTCTACCGCACTTCACCTCTGAACGAGCCCCGATCGATACTGACGCTCGTTCTTCGCCTGTTTGGGATCCACTCAGAGACAAGAGTGAGACGAGCAACTAAATGTAAATAAATTATCTGAAAGAGAGATAGCTGCTGGGCCTTCCTTGTCTGTCTTCAAGGAAGGTAAACGCAGATGGCGCGTGAGATGACTTTATCGTTTGCCCGCCATATTCAAATTATATAGCTGTGCCATTTTTGCCCTTAATATTAGGTACTTGTTTTTGTTTCCTAATAATATAAAATATTGGGGTTTAGTTTAATAATTACACACATCTAATTAAAAATGTCAATTATTTGGTTTTCATCAAGATTTTCTCTTACAGATAACCATGCCAATATTACCTTAAATTATCTGTTGAAAAGCACAAATTTAATATATACACTGTGATCACCAATAAAAGTCAATATTCAAAGTCCAATTTAAGGTAAAAACCACGAAACACACAATAAATCACAAAAAATGTAAACAAACTGTTCAAATAAATCGGCCATTAAAAATATCAAACACAAATGTGGAATTACATTTCGTTGTGGCTGCCTGCAGCAGCGTTGTCAAGTTAAAAATATTCGATTCTTGGTATATAGTACAATCAGGATTTAGCCAAAGAAAGACATTAAAGTTTACATGCAGAAATTGCAAACAACTTTGCAACCATGAAAAGGCGATGATTGCACTCTCTGCAATTACCTCCCATGATAAATGACAGAGACATAGTTATAGGAACTTGCGTTAAACCAGAGAGAGATTAAACGTTATGGACAAATTTCCAGGACCAGTAACGCGTCTCATACTTGTCTCTGACCCACTCCTCATTTCACTCATTTTAGAGAAGAGTGGGGAGCACTCCTTGCACGTTCGGTTGATTCGTCAGTCGGCATCGAGTTATCCATGGTTTTTCCGCCCAAGGCCCATCGGTGCACGCTGGGGATGAAAACTCTTATGAGGATAACATCGTGACTCCGGAAAAGTTGATCGTGTCTAGGGTTTGGATAGATAGGTTTCTACATCACAACCTACTGACGAGTCCCAGCCAGGACGAAACACGAGAAATTGCAATGAGAAGGTATACGATCGATCAGTTGACAGTAGACTGCTTAGTACAGTTGGAACCAGACCAAGAGTCAGTAATCTACCATTTCTCACTTGGAAGGTAAGAAGTGTGCTAAGTAAATAGACGATTGGGAGCACAGCATGCAAATTAATGACGCTCGAGTCCGAGAGCGTAGAGGCTTGTTGTAATATTGACGGTGCGGACCGGATGGATTGTCTCATGTCGGTTGTATACATTTTTAAAGCTTATCCTCAGCTTCTTCGTCACTTGCTGCGACTCATCAAAACCAACTTTCGTAGAGTTCACTCTGCTCGGACAAACACATTGAACGTAAGCAAAAAATCCTTCCCTTCAAAAAATTGCATCCTTGTTCTCAGTCATTAAAATTTTGAAGAGCAAAAAAATAGTCCATTACCTACTACTATTTTACCTTTTGGGTCACGGAATACTAATATTTACCCTTTTGGTATTGAATACTTAAAATCTTGATAGTCTAATACTTTAAATCCCGGTATTTGAATACTGATATTCACATTTCGGTATTTAAAAACTGGGTATGCCGATATTCGAATACTCGAAATTCCGGTATTCGAATACTTAAAATACCATTCTTTAAAATGGTTTCTGAATCCCGAATACTGACCAAAAACTATTCTGACGAATACCGAATACCAAACACACAAATGTATTCAAATACAAGCCCAATGTATTGTAAATACGATTCTGAATACCGAATTTTCGAATACTACGAAACTCTGGTAGGTTGGCAATGGCAAACCGCTGTAGTAGCATTCTGCCATCCCTAGGTAGAAGTTATTTTAAAATAACGTCCATGGTGGCACTATCGCGTTGTCTAAAAGGTGCTGTGAAATGCAAAAACTGCATGTTTCAGTGCTTGGATAACGTTGACGGAACACGACAGTAATGGGTTAAACATCCAGTAACCCGGCACTCACGGTACACTGGCATAAGCCTTCAGTGAGATGTCATAAAGATTTAAAAAAGTAGTTTTTAAAATCATACCTTTAAATAAATGTAGGCATTTCGATCATTTGTCTAAAGTTGTATAAGAACCAAAAAAAAATTAGACCTTTATTACCTAACAACATTTTTATTTTGTATTATTATTGATAAACTTTTAAACATTTTATGGAGAGATTGTATAGGATTGACGAACCAGCTTAGCGACCGACTACTTTTTTAAACTTACAAAATTTAAAACAATTTACATATTATTGCATTTTATTGCGAATGTGGTGGCAAAATAGTAGGTTACCTGAAACTCCTATATATCTTTAAAATTGCTAAAGCTACATGCACCAAATTTGATATCAGGAAGGTATCGGGTATGAAGAATTTAATGGTAATATAGACAACGTTGCCAGACTTTCTTCTTTTTTTGTTTTTTTTTGTTGAAATGTCTTCTTTATTATCATTACAATAAATTGCGCGGGCTAAATTTAATGAGTCCACAAATTTTAAAAACTCTATTTTTACTGAAGCTGCTGAGATATGACAACACCACATTTTAGGTAAAAAGTTTTGGTTAGTATAGCTTTAGCGGTTTTAAAGACATTTAGGCCCCAATGTACTTTTTCTGAAAGTGTAATGTATTATATCTCAATAACTAATAAAGACAAAAGTTTGAAAATTTTGGATCTTGCTAAATTTGATCCGTCCAAATTCGATGCAATAAAAATAAATAGGGTATTCCATATAAAAAACTAAAAAAAATAGGTAAAGCATTAAACTGGAAAACCTGGCAACAGTATACCGATACCACCATTTAATTCCACATGTCCAAAACACCTGGTACAATTTGGTAAGTATAGATTGGGCAGTTTTAAAGATATTTAAAAGTTGCGGCAATTTTTACTAACCCAATATACTGAAAACAATAAAATTAAAACAGTGCCGAATTAAGCTTGAAACCGTGAAGCGACCGCTTTAGCGCTAGGAAAAAAGGGGCGCTAAAATAGGGTGGCAGAAAGTAGAAGCACTGGGTTGAGTTTGGCATGGAAGGGCGCAACTTAAAAATACGAGGACCTTTTTTTGCTAATCACTTTTCATTTGGACCATTTTTTGTGGACGAAAAGGCATAAAATCAGCAGATTAACGTGAAAACGGACAGAAAAGAGCGCCTTTTTAAAGGTGAGGACCAGGCGCGCTTGTGTCGGCTTCGGTTGTATCGGCGAGCGTCGATCTCCGGAGTTAAGCAGTGGAATGCGCGCCCATAATTTGGATGGGTGTCCGGCGACAGCGGTGTTTTGAGCGGCGGCACACGGTGTTTCTGCTCGGGGAAGCGGGACTGAGCAACAACCATCCAAGTTATGGAATGAATGGTGTGTGAATGAGAAGGAGTAGGGGTCAAGGTACAATAAGCCTTCAGGCTGCAGTGCACCACCTAGGGGGGCGGTCGTCGGACCTGGGTGGGATGACCCCGAAAGGCTGGAAAAAAAAAAAAAGGTGAGGACCGTGTTTTTTTGCTCTTCAAATTCTTTTCGGCCAAATAAATTTAAACACTTTCTGTTCAATGTTCCCACATTTAAGAGGGGGGCAAAATTTATAGTTCGCTTCAGTTCAAAAATACTTTGTCCCGCACTGAGTTAAACTTTACTTTGCTAACGTTATAAAGTCTATCCATAAAAGTCATGTTTCTTGACGTTTTGTGAAAAAATGTAACAATTTTTTAAAAATAATTACTTAATAACATTTAATTTTACTTTACCCTGTATAATTTTAGATAGGTGCTCTATTTTTTAAATTCTGATTCTTGTGTTGTGTTTTCGGTTAAGTAAGAAAATTATATTTTCTTTTTATTTATTTTAGTAAGTTTAATTTAACAGAAAATATACTAACTACGGAATACGAAGATTTTTGGAATATCTTAGAAATCTGGCATTTAAAACATATTACAATTACAACGAATATAAAGAGTATGCTGCAGGAACTAAAAAAGAATATTTGTCTTCAGATCAGTATATGGAGGTAGGAATTCGGCTTTATGCAGAGTTACCTACCAAAGCAGCAAGCTGACGTCATTAAGACGTAATTTTTAAGTCATTTTTGGTCATGGGACGTCAATAGACCAGAATTATGACATTATTTTAACGTCATTTTAATGACGTGTTTTTGACGTCATTTTTTCGTCATACTAGCTCATAAAAATCTAATGATATCATGTTTAGAAAACCCGCCAGAAAAATTTTCTGACATCCAGCAATTTTAGGCGTTCAACCAATTATAACCGCGGTCATAATTGGTGACAACTTTGACATATAATACATTGTTTAAACGCCAACATAACCGATTGGTAAATACCGTTTTAAAATTGGTTCTTCGCCTAAAATTGATGATTATATGATTCGTGTCAATTTTGAACCGAAATATTATATGACGGAAAAATAGGAATAATAATTTTACAAAATTAAAATAGGAAAAACTCTATCGATAGATGGCGTAATGGACAATAAACTACTACGTTTAGTCAACATCTTCACCGTACCGATGAGAAAATGACTAAAAAGAGACGTCAATAAGACGTCAGCTTGCTGCTTGGGTAGTGGTTCGTGAGCCAGGGACAGATTTTTGTGACCAATTTTCTTTCAGTACATAACTCGTAAAATGCTAAGGTTGTACATAGATTCTTGTGAACGTCTGCTACGGCGACGATGGTAAAATTATACACGGTGCGCCAAAAAGGAACCATATTAAACTAGTGGTTTTTAAATAAAACAGCCTGTATATTAGTTCAGTTTTAAATTGTAGAAATAAAAATGAAGTTAATTTTATTAGCGATACCTTTACCAAAAATGAAGGTAAGGTTTTTAAGATATTTTTAAAATATTCTTGACAAAAATTAAATTTTAATATATTCTGCCTTACTAACGTTTGACTTTTGTATATTATAAAGATTGCTGGAATATTAACTGTACCATCACCTACATTTTAATTCTTTACTAACAATTACAGGGTGTCCAGAAATTAATATAATATTAAATATTAATTTCTGGACACCCTGTATAACTTACAGAAATAGGTGATTGCTTACTTAATTTTTTAGCAATTTAACATAATACATAAAGTAAAGCCTAAGTACGGTAGGATATATTAAAAATTTTTCTTTGTCTTGATTTTCTTGAAAAATCCCTAATACCTTAAATACCTTCCAGTTGGTATAGGGATCGCTAATAAAACTTTATTTGGATTCCTATAATCCAAAAATAAACTAATATACATAATTATTAAAAAAAAAAACACAAATTTAATATGGATCTCTTTTACTTTGTTTTTGGAGCACCTTGTACAGTTCCACTCATGTACAACCCTCTTAAAGCATTTTACTAGTTATGGACTAAGAGGAAATAACTGACAAAATTTTGCACCTGGCTAGTTGCGACAAGAAAAATATAAATGGCCTATTTATAACCTAAAAAAACACTTTGTTGCATTTCCCTAGATCACCAGAAAGACAAATTTCAAAAACACTTCTTTTGGTATAACCCCTTAGTTTAGATGTTATTGTTTGATACAAAATAGGTACAAAAAAATAATTTTTCTTATAGTACGAGACCCGAATAGGAGGAGGCGACCTCACTCATCTCTTTACCGGATAAAAACTGTTTTATATTAAAGATAGTATTTAAACAAAAGTATTGGCATGGGGTTGCCTAAAAAAATTGAGTCAAAGTTGTATTTTTACTTGCTCAAATTAAAAAAATATAAAATTTGCGAAAAAGTCAGTGGATTCATTTTTTTTGTTTGTTGAAAATATTTGTTTAGGTGCCACTCAAGACGCCACTAGACTCAATAGATTTAAGCAAGGATTGGTTACATAAGAACCTTACGTTTGTAATATAAGTAACACTACCACATTTTATAAAAATCGAATAATACCTATTTAGGATATTATAAAAACATTTAAGTTTTTTTAAAAGTTTAACTTCCTGCATCTGGAAAACAATGTATTTTTAGACCTGTATATGTATATACAGGGTTTATCACGGTCGATCGTATATCAGACGTTTACGGAAAACAGGACATTAAATTTTTAAAAAATAATTCAGAATATTTCAATTGGAACACCCTCTATATTTAAGTATTTTTATATCTGCCATTTTTTTCTGAATATTGTTGCCTGATATAATTCTATACCTGTAACTAACGGTTTTTAAGTTAAAATTTATTTTACACCTTTTTTGTTCAAAACATATCGCTAAAACATTGAAAAACAAAGTGGAAATTCAGAGGGTACTAACTCAAGGTCCTCTGCATTGGTTTTGTAGGGAAAAATTTGTTTTAAATTATACAGGGTCGCTTTAAATTCGTGATTTTATATCTAGAAATGAAAATGGTAAAAAGTAATTTTTTTGTTAAGGAACACCTTATAAATTATCAAAGAATCTGAAGGACCAATAAAACCTTTTTAAATGATATAATATATTCCTATACCCAAATATCAGGATTCCGGAGATAAAAGCAAGTTTGTTTAAAAATTAAAATTTAGCATAATAAGTAATTATCAAAAATACCCAATAAATTTTGTGACTTAAAATAAAATTATGATTATTTGACAGTTAGGCCGCGATCAGAATTATGCTCACAGCGCTCATAGCGAACCAACACGCAGTCCGATTCGTGCATTTCACGCTTACCGTTAGCGTTGTGGATGCTATGACGTCATATGTGATGTAACACCCTAATGCTGACAGTACTCAGGATCAGATCGTTAGCATCGACGTTTTTTGGCGCCATTTATTTGAATCGATGTATTGCGTCTGTGATTTCAAGCGTCGTCCTACATAAAATTTATCTATCGTCACTTTCCTTGATTGCGGAAAATGCTTAAAATGCAAGCAGTTTCCCATATTCATCAATTATACCACATACTCTTTCATGTTTATATCAAAAAGTACTTTGTTAGGTTATGTTAAACTTGTTAAATTTGTAAGCACACTCAAAAGTGGTCCGAATTATTAATAGTGCAGACAAACGTTAGTGAGATTCCTTAAATCGGACCGCACGTTAGCAGTCTATACGTCGTAAATGCTGTAAGCAGAATTCGGACCGCGGCCTTAGTGTGTCATGACACTTTATGGCTATCATTCATAAAAATATTTATTAGGGTAAATTTTAATTTTTAAAGAAACTTGCTTTTATCTTCGGAACCAAAGCATGTAGGTATAGAACATGATATATATATAGAAACTTGCTTTTATCTTCGGAACCAAAGCATGTAGGTATAGGAACATGATATATCATTTGAATAGGCTTTTAATAGTCCTTCATATTCATTGATAATATAAAGCGTTTTCCATTAAAAAATACTTTTTAATTTTTTTTATCTAGAGGTAAAATCACCAATTTTAAGCGACCCTGTCTAAATCAAAACAAATTTTTCAATAAAAACCAATGCAAAGGGAACTTAAGATGGTATACCCAAAGTTTTAAAAATTACACGAATGCAGATAGAGTAATAAAAGCCATAGAGATATGTTTGGAACAAAGAATGCGGAAAATTGTTAACTCGAAAACCGTTAGAGATACGTATAGAATAATGTTAAACAAAATGATTAGGAAAATAATGGTGGATTTAAAAATACTAAAATATACAGGGTGTTTCATTAAAAATATCAAAGATAATGCTACTTTTTGGTATAAGCGGTAACGCTGCATCATGAAAAATAATATTTAAGATTGTTAGGTCCAAAAGCAACCACCTATGTTCCCAAATAAAAAAAAATCCAATATCCCGTTTTCCGCAAACGCCTAAGCTACCATCAACCGTGTTACACACTGTATAAACTTTTTTTATTAAATAAACTTTAAAATACACCCTAAATCTTTGTTACCGCTAATACGTAACATTTTATATAAAAAGGGCTTCGCCAAACCCTATAAAAATAGATATTTACTAAATAATATTTTTTATTTGTAGGTTTTAGACCAGGTTGTTTGGTTCTTGGAAATTCCAAAGGGAAAAAAAGGAAGATTTTCAGTTTCTCCAATAAATTTTCCTCTAAACCAAGCTAGACCAATGTTAAGGATTTTTACAGAACATGGTCCCTGTGTAATTTTTAATCCCGATATTGGTATATATTTTACTCCTGGGTATGTACTATTCCATGTAAATTACTTAGTGTAAAATTTATTAGTTACATTATGTTGTATATTCCCATTTTTGTTAAAAGGCATAAGGCACTAATAGTAAAGGAGGTAGCAAAGTTTTCAAAAAAATAAATTCAGGTAATTTTTTGATATGTTGTTCTCCTTCCTCTTCTGGATAAACACTGGGTTGTCTGGCTGGTGGTAGTAGTTGCGTTTATTAGTTCGCATTGTACCTGTACAGGTAATAATCCAAGGTTTTTAAAACATTTTAGAAAACCTAATTTTTCATTTGTTGCCTTTAGATAGGTTTACCAAACTCTTTTTTTTATTGCCAGGCACTTTTATCATTGCTAATTATACAGTCGTCGTCCCTCTAACTCTGGAACCGCTCGGTATATTTTAATGAAACTTGAAACGATAATATATGACCAAAGTCTGCATTTTTTGACATATCAGTGACAGCTCTAAATGTCAAGGTAAGAGCTGGGCGCTAACGAAACCGCTACTGTCAGCCAGGCAGCCCAAGATCTACCCAAAAGAGGAGGGAGGACAACAATATCCAAAAATTACCTTATAAGTTAAAAAAATAAATGGGTTACATTAAATCTTGCAACTTTTTACAAAAGTTTACGTAAACTAATCAAGTTCAAGAAGATGCAGTATATTGGTATAAGACTTAAAGAAATATTGAAGTGTGGGAAAAAATATATATCTACAGGCCAAAAGTTTTACAACCTAGACACTTTAGGCCTGAAAAACAAAATAATGTATGTCCAAAACAAAACAAAACAAAACAAAAAAAAAGATTATTTAATTAACTTTTTTTTTTGTACAAAGTGTTAGTTTTATATTAAGAATCTAAAAAATACGAAAATTAATAAATATTGATAAGGATTCTTATTCTATCTTATTGGTTTCAGATATTTTAATTCAACAGTTCCATATAAGGATTTTAAGGAGATTTATTATACCAAAAACGTAATGGCCTCCATGACGGTTAAAACTGAGATACTAGAAGACACTAACGTAAGTGTTATAAAAGCTTTGTTAAGGTTAGGAGGTTTTTGAATCTTAAGTCGCGTCCAGACTTGCAACAATTCGTCAAACAATCAACCTGCTTGCGCGGTCCTTTGACGCCAAAATACCGACAAACTCTAAAATACCGGCGAATCATTTGCCAAGCCCTTCAAATGACGTAAATTCCGTCCACATCCACGTCCGCACCATATGGCGCGGTATGCGGCGTCGAGCAGACACGGCGAATTATTGCAAGTCTGGACGCGGCCTTAGGTAAAAGTTGCAAGTCATAACAAATTATGATGACTAGAGATATGCTCTATATTGGTTAGGTGAATTAATTTATTGAATGGTCTTTTCGTTGGGTACATGCCAAAAAACGTCGTAATTTAATTAGATTTTTAGGTTTTTGTGGGGTTTTTCTTTATTTTATTTTAGACGACCGGCCAGTTAGGGGCTCAATAGGGCTAAACAGGCTCAGCTCGTATACTCCGGGACCAGGACCGAAGCGGTCTCATTCTTTCCATTTTTGTCGTGTACCTAACGAAAAGACCACCCAAGAAACTATAATGATTTTTATATAACAAAAAACTATGTGCTCTTCATTCCCTTTTGATGCGTAAATGATTTAGTTTCTTTTTTAGAGGAAAAAAATACTTTTTGCCGTGACGGAATCCTACACCGCAGTCTTGGCCAACTCGGGCAAAAATTATATTTTTACGATTTTCGACAAAAAAATTTAAAAATCTATAAAGCTGTAAAAGGGCTAGGACACGTTCTTTAAAAGTATACACAAAAAACAAAATTTCCACTAAAAATAGCAAAAGTTGATAATGGTATCTCAAAACAAAAAGCGTTGAAATTTAAATCCGAATACCTACAGAAATAAATTGCTCTTAAAAGATGCTCTTAATAGTGTTTTCATAGATTCAAAAAAATATTTAAAATAATGAAAAACAATACCACTTTTTAAAAAATGTCCATTTTCAGTTTTCTCAAAATAACTCAAGAACCTGACTGTTTAATACTAATTGTACTTTTGTTTTTTTTTTTTGTTAAACAAACTAACACCAAATAAGTATAATGATGACAAATAAAAAGAATTAATTAACATTCCGTTAAGTTGTTTGAATTTCAGATTAAAGTCAATTAAATTAAAGTTAATTTATTTTTCATCTAGGAATCGGAAAACTATAAAATTTGCACTTACTTTTTTTGCTGGTATTTTTACTAGTTACAACACAACAGCTCCGGTGTCTCATTTTGTTCTAATTTTATTAAAATCAAAACTAAATAAATGCCCAATGTAACACCAAAGTAACCACTGCGAGCGCGCGAGTCGATTTAATTTTTCCTACCATGGCTTGATTAGAGCGAATATCGTCATTTGGTAGTAGGTGAAGGTATTGACTTTAAATTCTAGGGTTATAAACTACTATTTCGTTTGTCAATTTTACTCTAAAATTTAGTATAATTGCATATATTTTATTTCCCAAAGTTTATTATTTTTTTTTAGTGATTTGTATTAAAAATAAAGGGACAATAAGAAGTGCAGTGGACGCATGACGGTTAAAAATATTTAATAATTAAATTACCATATTATTAGCACTCTTAAATAAAAAAAGTGTCCAGTAATATTCTAATATTTTTTGCTTATTATTTTTAGGTGTTTTTTCATGCATCCAATGAAGTTGTAAATATAATTGATAGAAAAAACGTCATTAAGGGTTTTACCTTTAAGCATTCAAGATACGAAACTGAAGTGGTTACTGTAAATGAAAATGTAAAATCGCTGTCTGTAGAGGTAGTAAATTAAATTTCTATTAATTTCAAAAACATTTTATTAATTCGTTTTTAAGCCATTCTTTAAGCCTTGCAAATTCAAATGAGAGGCCTAGTTTCAAACTGTACGAGTGGAAAAAATTGGGCATTTTTATGGACTATCTCAGTTATTACTGGAGATATTATAAAACCGATGTAGGTATCATGGGCTCGATTTTAGAGAAACTAAAAATGGCGTAGTTAGAATTTTAATAAATTAATTTATCTAAGAGATACGACGGGAAATTAAAAAATTGACGTTTTTGATTTTACTCTATTTATTCTTTAATATAAGACATAGCAAAAACTATAAAAACATTTTTTGTAGAACTTTTTACGTAGAATCTTTAGTAGAAAGTATTTAATTTCTTATAAAGGCTGGCGTTAAAAAGTTATGATGCCAACTTGATGTTTTTTTATGAAACACCCTGTATATATTTTTTACTAATCAATAGCCCTTGTCACTACGATAACAAATAAATATAACATTGTATCATTATCTTTTGTAGTTTTTAGATATTGGAATTTTAATATTTATTTTTGACCGTACCCCGTATAAACAACTTGTTTTACAATAAAATTTTAAAATCATAAATAAATGAAATAATTGGATTATTTTTATGATTTAAACTAACCTTAATATATTTTAAAAAATATAAACACAATAAATCAATGGTGGTATTGTAAAAGAAATAAATTCTTTTGAATTGTCTTCTAACTTCTTAAATTGTGTTATATGAGGATGATGCCATTAGGTTATCAGGTGTAGAATGATTTGTTTTTTAAAGCCTGCTAACCTGTAACATATTTTTTAAAAGAGTTAATATTTTTCTGTATTTTAGCGTTCTTGCTAAATTATTTTAAATTTCGTTTGTTTAAATTTTAAAATAAATTTATATTTTGTTGTAATAAACGGCTTGGAAAAGGCTTATTCTTATAAAATTATATAAAAAAACTTAAACACAGTGATGAGCAATAAGCATATACTACATATGTAAGACTTAATGTCGGTTTATTGTGTTTATACTTTTAAAAGTATATTACGGTTAGTATAAATCAAACAATATATATTTATTATTAAATTTTATTATTAATTTAAAATATTATTGTAAAACATGGTGTTTATACGAGGTAGGCTCAAAAACAAATATTTAAATTCAAATATTTAAAAAAAACAAGAAATAATAATACGATGTTATATATATTTGTAATCGTAGTGACAAGGACTATTCATTGGTAAAAATATACAGGGTGTTTTATAAGAAAATCATAAAGTTGGCATCGTAACTTTTTACACCACCATGTATTAAAAATCAAATACTTTTCGTAGATTCTACGTTAAATTTCTACAACAATTATCTTTAGGGTTTTTAGCTATTTTTTATATTAGAGGATATATGGGGTACCTAAAACAAAAAACAAAAAATTCAATTTCCCCTCGTATCTCTTAGATAAATAATTTTAATTAAATTCTAACTACGGTCACTTTAAGTTTATTTAAAATCGAGTCCATAGCACTTCCCTCGTTTTTTTAATAACTCCAATAATAACTGAGATAGGTATCCAATAAAAACGCCCAATTTTGCCCACGCTGTAAAGTGTTTTCATTTGCTACCCACTTTCACCTATATCCAAAAAGAATAGTAAATAAATAATAGTTTAAAAACTAAAAAAACACGCTTTTATATGCAACCGAACTAAAAATTAGAAAATAATTTTTCATTAAAAAGAATTTGTCACTTCAGAGTAAAAGCGTAGAGTGCATTTTACTATTTTTTCATAACTTTTCCCTCAGATATTTGCAAATAGAATAATTATAATATTTAATATATTAAGCACCCCACGCTTTTTACTCTGAAGTGACAAACTCTTTGTAATGAAAAATTATTTTCTAATTTTTAGTTCGGTTGCATATAAAAGCGTGTTTTTTTAGTTTTTTAAACTATTATTTATTTTTCATTTTTAGTTCGATATGCATGTATGTATGTAAAAATGCTCCAGTTTATTCACTAAAAAATTCCTTCGCCATTTTGTCAAGTGTAGTATTAGAACACAGAGGATCTGTAAAGGAATTTATTTATCCTGGCGGTCCTAATCAGGATAACGGGATACTGTTTTTAAATTATTGCATTGTCATCGGTCCTTGATACGTGTGCAAAGTTTCAAAGAAATTGAATCGCTGGGAGTTGGTAAAAATTAGGCTCAAACATTCCGTTACATAGATAGATAGATAGATAGATACAACCCAAGCTAATAAAAGCGTGTTAAAAACGTTATATATAAAAGTTTTATACTTTTTCATTTTTTATCTTTTGAGCATAACAGAAGAAACAAATGGACATCAACAACATTTTTTAAAAGTGGCATTTTTGTAAAGCTTTCTATAAGACCATTTTAATGGTGACATAATATACAGGATGTTCCATTTAAAAAAAATATATATTCATTTTTCTTACTATTTGGATGTTTATTTGTTTCATTTGTTAAAAGACGTGTTTTTCTATCCGTTTTGGTTGTAGTTCAAAATGGGTGACAATATATATGTAAATGAAAACCCTGTACAATCTCTATATATACTTTTTGATACAATAGTAAGGAACAAAAGTTGGAATTTTCTGCACTGAATTGAAATATATTTCGTTTTAGGCCATGGATACATCCATGACAGAATGTTTAAACTTAAGAAAGAATAAATAACATTAAGGGTATAAATTTTCTGTTCCAATTTTTTATTAAATATATTATAAAAATCTAATTTTTAAGATTGTACACGTACACTTTGAAACTAGGCCCCTCAAATATTAATTATTATTTATATTTGGGGGCTTAGTTTATTAAATGTTTTGTAAAATTGGAAAATTAAAATATTTTTACCTTAATGACTTATAGATAAAAAAATTTTCGTCCCAAAAAAATCTATAGCAAAAAAAAAGTTCAGCTTTTTTACTTTTCTTTTTAATTCTTACGGAGCTTGTTTAGTTTTTTAGAAAAAAAACAGTATATTTCTGGCCATAGAAACTATATTTTCTAAAAATTAGTTTTTATTATTTCCTAGGTATTAAAAATGATTTAACAACAGCAACAAATAGTCGACAATAGTAATTTATGTAACAAGTGCATAAAGTGATACTTTTTTTTTTACGAATGTGAAGTTTGACAGCACGAGCCGTCAGGCGAGTGAGACAATCCTATGAGTAAAAAAGACACTTAATGCATGTGTTACATACTATATTTTTTCCACGACCGTATAAAAATTTTCAAATAATACCATTTTATACATGTTTTATTTATCTAAACTTATTAATTTTAATTTTTGCAGCACAGCCATTATATTGCAACAAAAAAGCATAGCCTTCTTATTTTTCAAGAGACAATAATTATCCTCTTCATAACTATGCATTTATTATTTAATTTTAGAAAATTTTATGTATTTACTTTTTGTAAAAATAATACTAAAACAGTATAAATTCCATTTTAATTTCTTAATCATTCAAATTTATTATAACTATTAATTTTCAATAATTTCCATAAAATTAATTTGTAAACTGTTAAATTTTAAAACTAGTGACACATAAATTAAAAGAAATAATAACGAAATCAAAGGTAACTTGACCGTTTGGTTAAGTCTAGTGTTACATTGCATAAACTGATATTTAAGTTTATTGTAGTTGGCATTGAACACTAATTCAAAGTGTGAAAAGAAGCTTCGAAGTGTTAAAAATATACTTTTTTAACACTTAATGTAGTGTACTAGAATGGAGTACTTTAACTTCATGTTAACCATTAAAAAACAGCATTTTTTTACGGTCGTGAAAACAATAACTTTTATATCTAGTCTAACAATTGTTACCAAAAGAAAATGTTTTTAAAATTTTAAAGTTTTTGTAAAAGTTTAACATCCTTTGTCTTGAGAACAAAAAGTTTAAGGACCCACGTTTATATTAACTTTTTTATATAAAATTTTACCAGTACGTGTTGGCCTTATTATACAGGGTGATTTAAAAATCGATCACGAAACCTAAGGGGGTGATTCCACTTGACAAGATAAGGGTAGAGCTTTATATAATTTTTTTTCAAAATGTCATTTGTTTTCGAGTTACAAGCCGTCAAAATTCAATTTTAATTTTGGTTTTTTCGCCATATTACATTTATTTTTTAACCAATCCAGTTGATATTTGGCACACAAATCGAGCTTTGCAGATTCTAAAATTTTAGGACAAACCCCTTATTTTGTCAAGTAGAATCACCCCTTAAGTTTGGTGATCGATTTTTAAATCATCATTTATTTAGAAGTGACCCAATATTATTTTTTACAATAACTATCAGTTTTTCCCAAATTAAAAACATTAACAAATAATTTTATGTAACTAATTTAGGCTTCTCTGGTATCAAGAAATTAAAAATCAAAAATGTAAATGTATAACCTTGGCTAATCAGCTTAGGTACTTTTTCTTAAGGCCTTCTGGTTATAGGATGTTTTTCCTGTTTTTGTGTCAATGTTTATCATTCATTTATTCATTATCATCAGTTTTGCTTGTGTGATTATAACAAATAAAATATAGGTGTAAAGTATATTTTTTATTAATTTTTTGAACAAAAAACTGGACATTTGTGGTACTTTTCCCCAGACTATTTTTTAAAAGTTTGACTCTTAAAATATACTTAGGTTAAATTAGAAATCTTGATTAAAGGGTTCGGGCCGCCTCAAAAAGAAATCGTTTACCGACGTTTGGCCATCGATTGCACGGGCATCTTCAGGGGTCTTTACCTTGCGAGATTAAAATATTAAAAATATTAAATTCAGTGTTTCAATACCGTAAAATATAATTGAGTTCAGTTTAAGATATGCCATATACTCCTAAAATATTTGACCTATCAAAATGATGCTTGATATAGGTAAATAGAATAAGCAGAAGAGTGTTTACGCATATTTTTCATTTCCCAGTCATTTCCGGCTTAACCGGAAATGGCTTCAATTTTGAATTTTTAAATGGAACACCCTGTAAATTTGGTTATTTTTGGATTCTTAACACAATTTTTAGTCAAAAGTGATATCTTAAAAGTTTTTAAGCCTACTTAATTTTTAAGGCCCATTTTTAATATTGCATCTAGGTGGCCATGATTAATCTAGGGACGTCAGGTGATGTTAGAAAAATAAAATAGCAAAGTTTTAGTGACTACTTTAAAAGATAAAAATAAAACAAATTTTGCCAATGGCAACCCCATTTAGACGAGCACTTTTTAAATAAAGGATTTTTGACAAATCTAACGTTACCAATTTATTTGCGATCGAAATATAAATAAAGTCATTATTAAAGGATCATAGCCACCTAGATGCAATAATATAAATGACTTTCAAAAAATCAAGTAGGCGTAAAATCTTTTACAAATGACAAATTACTATTCAGACTTATTTCGGGAATCCGGAAATGTTAAGGTATACAGGGCGTTCCATTAAAAAATCATAGCTGGAGCTATTTCCGGTTAAACCGGAAGTAACAAAAAGTATGAAATAGGCGAAAACTCTCCCCCTTCTTACTTATTTATACCATAAATGTGTAATACTCCAGAAGTTACGACTTGTCTAATAGATGCGTTGACACCCGGTATATTGGCTAGGTGGATTTATTTATTCGATAGTTTTTTTCTACTTTATTTCCAGTGAAGACTTGACATTCGTGGTACTTTTCTTAGACTTTTCTTTTTCTTCTTTTATGGTCAAGTTCAGTGTTCCGATCTGGCAGGTTAAACGAATTCAATTTGATTCGGTCCAAACCCAAGAACCATGATTCCTTAGTTGACCAATGCAGTAAGAGTTTTCGTTCAATACTAAGATTGGGTATTTTTTAGGTTTTTATAAGTTAAGAGGAATTTTAATTTACAATCCTTAATAGGTGTTATTTAAATTTTTAGCAAAAAATTGTCGAATGACCAATGAACCAAACGAAAAACTGTTGGATCACAGTCCTGTCTATAGCTACAACCTTTGCAAATTTGAATGCAGAATAAGGCTTGCATTACAATATTGTAACTGTACACCGTATTATTACAGACGTCTGGGTAAATAGTAGAAGAACTAGTGAACCCTTCGAGTAATGTTATTCCTGTAAGGATAGAAATTTGTATAGTGATGAGTCATAGCATGCTAACGGTCGTATTCACCTAGCTCTAACTAAATTTATTAGACTGATAACCTGCTAATGTCAATGCCAAAAAGCATTGGCATTAGCTCGAGTAATCGAATGCATGCTAAACTGAGTAGGCTGCAATAGATTGAGGTCCTGTGAATTTTAAAAAGCCAAATCATTTGTTAAACTTATAGTGAAAAAACACTGTTTGGCAGTTTTAGGATTGTCGGACCGATAATCCTAAAATTGCAAATAAGCTTTATTGTTGTAAATAATAGAAATTAAGTTCTATAAATACTTAGTGTAATAGTAAACAGTATATGTCCTCACCAGGGGGGCAGTGACCTGCCCAGCCCCCAAACAGCGTAAAAGCACTGATAGCGTTCGCTCCAATAAATCCTCTAAAAATGTTTCCGCAAAAACCCTTATGAACTTCATGAAAAATAATAAAAATTGTAGTACGTGTAGAGAATTTGTAGCACTAATTAATAACACTAGAGGCAAAGAAAATTTACAACTAAACCGCGATCGAGCATCAAAACATATTCAAAATCAACATAGCGGTGAGTTCCTACTGACTAATAAAAACAGTTCAAAAACTCAGAGAACAAAAATCGCACAGCCCAACAAAAGAATTCCAAACTCGCCAAAAATGCTGACGTAGCAGACAGCGAGGCGACGTTTCTCCCTACCCCAAATCATACGAACAGCACGTTCTGACGCCGTCACATCTAATCCTGTGGTGCACCCACCATCTTGTCAAGAATCACTGAATTATTTTAAAATTCCTGCAGTAACTACATCAACTATATTGGAGAAAATGGAACAATCAGTTCCTGTGACTATTCTAGTAACAACTACAGCTACAACCAGTAGCCAAATCACTACTACAGCATCTTCCAATGCCACCACAGTCACTTCAGTTTACTCTCTTAAACCTGGCACCAGCCAAGCTTTCTTTAGCTGCTACGAGGACGAGCTAAAAAATCCCGATCGCGTCAGGATCATTGAAAATACACTTCTTAGACCATCTGGCCAACATACAGAGCCTAAATTTATAAAACCCATCCCACAACCCTTAAATCTCCAGTCTACGTCTACCCAACCACATTTAGCCGCAGACAGAAAAAGAAAAACCAGTATCAACACAGATGACGGAGCAAATCAAAAGAGCATAACGATGATGGGTCAAATAAAAAGAGCAACCTTAACCCTAGTCCCAAATTCACAAAGCAATCTGTGGTCTCTAAAATATTGAGCAGACCAATCTACAGCCCAGTTGTAACTGTATCTAATAGATATGAAGCAGCTACAAAACAAAAACGACGAGGGAAATTGAAAATATGGACACCGAAACATATGAAACAAACGAAGCAACAGATACCAGTACCCAAGCTGACAATATCACTAAAATACCCACTACCACCATCACGGAAAAGCCAAAGATACACCCACCCAAAAACGACATCACTGATAAGACTCAAAAATCAATCCAAAAGAACCAAAAACAAGAAGCCAGAAAAACCTCCTCCAATTATTCTAGATGGTAAAACTTTGAGTGAGTGCAGACCTTGAACTACTTAAAAAGAACTCAGCCATCATTGTAAAGCTGGGATACATTTTACGTTTTACCAAAAACAACACAGTACTTAATATCACGGACCAAAGGGAATATAAAACCTATGTTATAATACAGAAAGGAAGAAAATCATTATACAAAGACCAAGCTTTTTAACTTTTTTATGAATTCGCAAGGTCTGAACCACAAGCTACCATAAAAATATGACATTAAAGATGAATTAACACACGACCACAACGATGACGTAAAGAAATATATATTAGAAGACAGATTCAGGCCACTGTATCCTACTAAAGTTACATCACAAACGCAGAACACAAGCTAACATAACCAGCTCCAGCACTTGAAGACGGGACGCTTTAAATAGCCTGTCTGCACATAACTTGGGAAAGAAAGAAAACAGCAACATGCACCTAATCTGCAACCACAGCGATTAATCAGAAATGGGGCACGCTACTTCTCAAGAGCTGTCACATGGCACCTGGGTGCCTTCACTAGTGCCGCAGGAACACCTAACTAAGGAGTTATGCCATCAGCCTATATACAACTGTGTGTGCCTGAAGCTGCAATGGCACACACGAAGCTATACTAACCTTGTACTATCCCCAGTCCTGCATCTACACGCTAGACAGAGCTACGCAGTTCTCGGGTCCGGCAGAGAACCCGCCACATCGAAGCCCCTCTACCAATACGCAACGCTTGGACAACTAGATCAAAACTCGGGCAGGGCAAGTGCCCCATCTGTGCCACTCACCCCTCTCTCAACGAGACCAGAAAACTTTCCACCACTTGCGCCCGGACGAGGAGCAGGGAACAAGGCAGGCTAACAGACTATCTCAAAACCAAGCTTATGAACAATCACAATCGGTAAGTGACTTCACTAATGCATGCTTCAGAGATATCAAAAAGCGCAAATGTTAATTTTACAGAGGTTATAAGATTTATTACAGATTTTATCAAAGCTCTAAAAGGGGCAGAATCTAAGATGGAGCGTGGAATGTTAATTCTAGAATTTGTAACTGAGAAACTGCATCTTTTATGACATTTAAAACGCAAAACTAGCTCTTCTGAACGCCAATGGGCTCGTAATACAAGCTAGGGAAACAATAAATTTTATACTGTCACATAACATTGACATTATGATTACGTAACAGAAACTAAACTTGATCAAAACTTTGTCTTAAAACTACGTAACTATAGTATTTATAGGTCTGACCGAAATAACAGAGGAGGGGGCGTTGCTCTCAGTATCAAGCACTCTGTTCCTCATGCCTTAAATACCACACCTCCTTCGGCACAGAGAGTGTATCCATAAGACTCAGAATGGGGTGCTTGTTAGTGGTGGCTACGCCCCCAAATGTGCATCTCATCGCCCAGGACCTTGATGCTTTCTTTCCTCCAAACTCAGAGCTCTTTTACTTGGTGATCTTAATGCACGACACACAATGTGGCACAATCGCTGAGACAACAGACATGGGGCTTGTTGTTTGACTATGTCACAGATGAAAACCCCAGATACTGCTCCAACTACCCCAACCCCTACCCTCCAATAATACGTCCCCCTCATGTATTGACATTGTTGTCAATAAGGGTATTCTAAACCTGTCCGACCCAGTTACTGTAAATGAACTGTCATCCGACCACTTACCTGTGTTGCTTGAAATGCAAGCAGCGGTACAACACGAAACAGGGCCAGCGACATTCACCTGTACAAAAATTGCAACTGGAGGGCTTTCAGAGAACTCGTCAAAAGAGATACCAATATAGACGACAATATTAATAATCAGAATAATTAGAATTGGCGTTATCAAAGTGGCCACCACCATTATACAGAACGCCAGAGATAAAGTGGCGCGAAAAGTGCCTCTGAAAGCAAAGGAAGACCGGCTTTCCCCGTGACATACTAAACATCATTGCATATAAACAACGTTAGGCGTCGCTGGCAACGTTTTTAGGCAAAGAGAAGATTACAACCACTCTATGGCTCTTCAAACACAAATTGCCTCCAAGATAAGAGAGTATAAAAACAGTTCCTGGTCTGCTACACTTAAAAAGGCTATCGGTGCAAAATAACTCACTGTGGAGACTTACAAGGAGACTGAAGAATAAATATAATAAAAATTCCTACTCTCCGAAATGCAACAGTTCAATCTGCATTAGAAAAGAGCCAACGTCCTGGCAGACCACCTAGCAGAAGTATGTAGTTGCCCGCCGGATGCAAATGAGGAGCAACGCAACATCTCTAGAACTTGCCAGCGAGATTACTGCTCAGAAATATCCCATTCCTCCTCGCGTTCTCGCACGTCTTATTCTTAGACCAAAAGAAATCATACAAATAATCAAACGCCTACCTAACAATAAGGCTCCTGGACCAGACAGAAATATCAAATATACTCCTTAAAAAATTTGCCAATGAAAGCCATAGTACAATACACACACCTAATAAATAAAACCATAATTTTACAGCATTTTCCAGAGGCTTGGAAAAAAGCTATAGTAGTGCCAATACTAAAAGCCGGGCAAAGATCCTTCCAACCCAAATTCCTACAGGCCCATTGCGCTATTAGATGCACCTTCAAAAGTGGCCAAGAGGGGCTATTCTTACTAGAATTAAAGGATTCAATCTAAAGCTACCACCAGAGCAGTTCGGGTTTACTGAAGGACTGCAACCAGCTCTACAGTTAGCAAGAGTGGTACAGGATGCCCAAAACACAAATAACCTACGAATGAACACAGTACTGCTTCTTTTAGACATCAAAGAGCTTTTGACACTGTTTGGCATTCCGGGCTGCTTTACAAGCTTCTGGTTGTGCATAATCTACCATTATTTATTATTTCTCTTATACACTCCTATATCAATGGAAAGAAAATACAGGTTAGGGTGGAGGGCACCTTGTCGGAACCTAGACAGCTCTCTGCTGGAGTCCCCCAGGGCACCGTCCTACCCTTTATAACCTATACATGGCTGACATACCATCTTACCCAAATACCCAGCTTGCCTTGTTTGCAGATGATACTCTCATTTATGCACGATCATTCTACGCCCAAGTAGCCAAACGCCACGTTCAAATGCACATCAACAACCTTAAGCCATACTATGACAGGTGGAAAGTCTTGATAAATGCTGATAAGACGGTCTGTACTGTAGTGACCAAAAAGTTTACTAACCATCGCATTATAGAACCCATTGTTATAGACAGAACACCTATCATACCAGATAAAAAGGCCAAGTACCTGGGCGTGACAATAGACGAAAGATTGTCATTTAAACCACACACCACAGCGACTCTAAGAAAAGTATTTTCGGCCACACAAAGCCTATACCCTCTTTTGTCGCCTAGGTCACATCTATCTCCAGCTAATAAACTCCTTATATACAAACAAATAATTAGACCAGCGGTGTGCTATGCAGCTCCAGTATGGTGTTCTATGTCCTCAACACAGTTCTCGAGACTACAAATCTATCAAAATAAAATTCTCAGAGGGGTGACATCCTCCGGGCGATACACCAGAATACAGGAACTACATGAGATGACCAACACAGAAAGAATACAAGAATATGTCCACGCAATAAGTGACAAATTTTTCAGAAATAAAATTCATGCATCTACGCTTACCACACATCTAACCGATAGTCGGTTTGACGGGGAACATGTCACTAAACATAAACCAATCTACCATAAACTACCCTTTACTATGAACCTCTTTAAATTTTAAGTAAGTTAAACTAATACTGCACAAACTCTAGTTAAAAGAAAAATACTAACAAGAATCTCGCCCTTTCTAAGGTCGTTAAACCTTCTACGTTCCTTAAATATAAAGCTGGTTTTTTCACATTTTTCCAGTAATGTCATAAAGAGCAGCATCCTATTTTAAATTGCAAAATCTCTTTTAAATTTTTTTTTTAAACTTAGGTTAAGAATAAATCTCGGAAGACCACTGTGAGGTTACTTGCCGGAAAGTGGTTACATCAAACAAATTCTATTTAAAATAAGCAGTTTTACCCTTGGCAAACATCCTGCCCGCGACTCCGGTCGTTTTTGATCCTCTGTCTATGTGCTAGCTGCATAGCTCAGCGTGAAGTATTTATGTATTGTAAATATTGCTTATTATTGTTAAAACATTTATGTAATAAAGATTTTTAAAAAGAAGAGAAAGAGGCATTAGCTGCTATCAGTCTAATAAAGTTAGTCAGAGCTAGGTGAATACGACCGTAAGTACGACATTTATCACCTGGCAAGCATCAGGCTTGCACATCATCACCCTGTATATTTTTGAAAGTTAAAAAAACAATATAAAAACTTGCCGCTGTAAGTTTAAAATTTTTCTAGGATTAATTTTATTTATAGTAAGGTTAGAAAAAAATGATAGGCGTTTTCCATGAGCACAAGTACCTGCCAGGCGAACTGAAAGCTGTGATATACAGTGCATATCTGTAATGTCCCCCACTTTTACTTTTTTTACGAATCAATTTAAAAAGGGTAAACTTTGGAATATAAAATTAATGCATAAATATTATATTTTAGAGTAAAATTGACAGATGAAAATTTCAAGATGACGGCTGGACGCCATATTGGAAAAAAAAGTTAAATGGAAAGGAAGGTCTTGTGGTACATTATTTTAAAGCTTACGACAAGTTCTTTATAACCCTAGAATATAAAGTCAATGCCTTCACCTAATACAAGATGGCGGTACTTCAAAAACTTACCTAAATAACTAATTTGGTTGGCCATATTTCAAAAACTAATAAAGTTATATGTACTTTATGTGGTGTTTTTTAAATATCTTTTACTGAGTGATACTGGTGATAATATACAGGGTGGAAAAAGTATATATATTTTACTGAGTATACAATATATTAGCAACAAAAAGATATTAAAAGAGCTTTAAGAAAATACCACATTTGGTAAATATAACTTTATTAGTTTTGAAATATGGCCACCTACTGTATAATACACCTATTAGTTTGCCTGGCAGGTACAAGTGCTTATCGAAAAGGCCTGTCATTTTTTTTAAACCTTACCATGAATGAACTAAATCTAAATTTTTAAGCCCTTAGCACCAGGATTTTTTTCTGTAACTTTTAAAAATATACAGAATAATAATGTGCAGGGCAAATTCTTGCCAGGTGATGATTTTCGTACTTGGCATGCTATGACTCATTACTATACAAATTTTCAGCCTTACAGGCCCAACGTTACTCGAAGGGTTCACTAGCTCTGGAACTTAAACGAGTTAAAAGAGAATAAAGAGTCAACCTAAACAACGTTGTAGCTCAAAGTCGGTCTATATAGGGTCGCGACATTCGGCCATATTGCTTTGACGTGTTATGACGTCACATCTCCCATTTTTCGGCCATGTTGTTTAGTGCCGGAGATATTAAGTTTATTGTATTATTAGAACAACCGTTTACACAACAATTTTTAATTATTATTTAGTTTTAAATTCTTTTACTTTAAATAAAAAACATTTGGAATTAAATCTTTCAACAAATATCACTTCCAAAACAATGCAAAATAAAATGCGCAAATTCTAGATGCCACTGGATTGATCATCACCTTTGATTTTACCCAGTATAGCCAACTTTTCTCCGTGGAGTGCCCTTCCTTGCTTCCCCGACCTCGAACCGCCGGAGAGATGAGGATTTGTCACAACCTTATAAATATAAACTAACCTTGGTTGTAGTTTACATTTTATTAACTTTTTCGGGTAGGCAAAAAATCTGTACAGAGTGTCTCCAAAAGGTGCCGAAAAAATGGTATGCCACAAATTTATAAGAGAAAGAAATAAAAGTGGTGTATTTCGTGCAAAATTTTAATAAATATTAATAAGCGTAGCAGAGCGCTTTCGGTAAAACCATTTTCAGTGCTACTTGTCACAGCCCCGGAGTGCATAAGTCGGTCAACAAAAAGTTTAAAAGTTGAAAAAGCAGTAATTCACATTACAAAAAAACAGGTCACATATTAAAATTTGTTAAAAACATATCTCTTACAAAGGGGTGATAATTTAAAAAATTATTTGCTGCTAAAAGCCCAGCATTTTCAAAATGGTTGTATTATATTGTGTATTGTTTTTCTTCTTCAGAAATTTGTATACCTCAAATTACATTTTTGTAAGGGCTGCCAATAGTTTGTTGCACCAGGGCGCAAGTCACCCTTAAAACGGCCCTGGTTGCGGTACTTTTACTAACCCAGTATTTAAATTTATACTCGTTACAAGAACAACTTAGAACACTGTTTTATGTTTTGTTACGTATTTGTTTTAGATAATGAAAAAATATGTAATATGACGGGAATGTTTTGCCTACACGAATTTAAAGGTGAGTTTATAAAATAATAATGTAGTGGTTAACTAATGCCATTTTAAAATTTTAGGTGCCCCAAAAGTGTGCCTACTTAAGTTGGCACCACATGGAAAACTTTTTATATTTAATTTTATAAAAAAAATTATTAAAAGTTCTGCATGGTCTAAAACCCAAAATGCAACCACCAGATATTAATTTTTTGCAGTGATATACGAAGTATGTTAAAAAATATGAATTTTGCTTAAGAGGAAAGTACTTTGAAATGTAATATGTAAATAAAGCTTAAGAACTGTTAACAGCGAAAAGTCACAGAAACCCTCATTATCGCGGAAAAAATGTTAAAAAGCGTTTTTATTTAAAATATACATACAAATTTTCATTTTTAAATGTAATTGTAAAATTTAAATATATTTTCGTTCTAAAAATTTTCGATATTATTAAAAATAAAGGTATTTTCCTTATAAGCAAAATTTATATTTTTTACCATACCTCGTGTACAGGGTTATTGACTAGATTTTGACCAACCCCGTAACTATTTTATTTTTAAAGCTACGCACCTAAATTTTTACCAAATTATAGGAAAACGTATCTTTTTGAAAAATGAGCAAATATTATATAGGATGTTCCAAAAAATTTGGACAAATCAATGTTACTATTTTTTCAACAGAACACCCTGTATATTTGTAGAAAGTTAAAGAGCCCTTAAAGAAACCTTTTCAATAATATATAACATGATGTATTTATCTTTTATATTTTTTGAGCTTTTAGAGTTTAAAATTACAAATAATGATACTATAATAATTACAAGAGTGTTTAAACAACTATGTATTATCTAGGTATTATCAATCTACTATTAACTACTACATCCTAGTATAAAAATCAAAAATACATATAATAATGGTTAACTGCTAAATGTTCTAGATGGCCCCCATCCACTTCGATACATTTCAAATAGATGCGTTTTTGTCTCTCTTATGCAGCCAAAATGTGACCTTGATTATAAGTGTTCAGTGCCGCAATCTCTTCTGTTATACAACGTCGGATGTTTTTCACGTGTCATTTCCTCGGGTGCTATCTGGTCCAATTTTCCTTTGAGGTAACCCCACAGAAATAAGTCCATAACTGTTAAATCTGGGCTATTAGCGGGCCATCTTATACTGCCAAATCTTCCAAGCCAGACGGGAAATATGTCATATAGGAAACGAGTTACAAGACCGATATTATGGCAAGGAGCACCATCTTGTTGCCACAAAACTTCATTATTTTCTGACAAATTTTGAACAACATCTTAAACTTAATCGAAATATCGGTCTCCGTTTAAAGAACCATTAAAAATATGGGTCCTATTACCCTGTTATTTAAAATTCCACACCACACATTTACGGTTGAACGACCAGAACGTTTAACTTGACTAATAGCAAGGGGGTTTTCTTGAGCCCAAACATGACTATTCCGTCTATTAAATTTTAAAACCGATGAAAACACTGATTTGTCAGTCCAAACAATTTTGTTAAATAAAAGACCATCTTGTTCTAAAATTTTCATCATATTCCGAGCAAAATCTAATCGGTTTCTTTTTATGCTCAACTGTTAAATACTGGACTTCTCTTAAATGATAGTGTTTCCGTTACCTGTTTATAAACATTACTAAAAGTATTCAAACTAGGAATAATTCTTTCTTTCTCTATATCGCCTAGCATATTATAACTGCGCTTGACGTTTATTGTGATTATTTTTATAAATATTTCGTAATTATCCGGTTTTTCTTCTACTGTAAAAGGCATTTTAATAAGCTGTCACTAATTAAATAAAAATTTTTGAAGTTGACGTCTTGTAACATCTTTTTGTTTCAGGCGCCAACTACGAGTAGAGTAAGACGAATTATTTCATTACGAAAAACAGTACTAAATGAGATTCAGGGCAAACTTACATATTGAAGGTATACTACTGACTTAGTTAGGATTTAATCAATAATTTGTTAGACTATAGAGTGTTAAAAAATAATTCCGAAAAACCTCCTATTTTAAATCTAAGTGAATAATAATATTTAATATTTCATACTCTGATAGCTCAAAAACTACGAAAGATAAATACATCATGTTATATATTTTTGAAAAGGTCTTTCTAAGGGCTCTAAAACTGTCTACAAATATATAGGGTTTTTCATTAAAAAAGTGACATTGATATGTCCAAATTTTTGTGACACTCTGTATAATATTTTATTGTTTTTCTAAAAAATACGTTTAATTTCCTATAAGTTGTTAAAAAATCAGGTCCGAAGCTAAAAAAATAAAAAAGTTACAGGGTGGTCAAAATCTAATCAATAACCCTGTACCACTGCAAAAAATTATTATCTGATAATTGCATTTTGTGTTTTAGACCATGCAGAACTTTTTATAAAAAAATAACTTTTTTCGTAAAATTAATAATAAAGAAGTTTTTCATATGGTACGAACTTAAGTGGACACACTGTATAAAAGTAAGAGTATTACTATATAAAAGTAACAGAATGACACCAATATAACAACTTTTTATGCAATATTAAAAATACATTAAATTTAATACAGAAAAGTTAAAATATATGGTTGGTTGTGGTGTAAATATACATTGAAAATTGAAATGAAATCTAAAGCTACTGCAAATTCATTGTGTAAACTAAACTGTAAACAGAGGCGCGCTTGTGGCGGCTTTGGTTGTATCGGCAAGCGTCGATCTCCGGAGTTAAGCAGTGAAATGCGCGCCCATAATTTGGATGGGTGACCGGCACCAGCGGTGTTTTGGGCAACGGCACACGGTGTTCTGCTCGGGGATGCGGACCGAGCAACAACCATCCAAGTTATGGAATGAATGGTGTGTGAATGGGAAGGAGTAGGGGTCAAGGTACAATAAGCCTTCAGGCTGCAGTGCACCACCTAGGGGGGCGGTCGTCGGACCTGGGTGGGATGACCCCGAAAGGGTGAAAAAACTGTAAACAATTAAAATATCAATGCCTACTATATCCCTTTAAAAATACTACAGGGTGTCCCTTTTAAAAGTTTAAAATTGGAGTCATTTATGGTTAAACTGAAAGTAAGAAATATGCGAAAACTCTCTTCTTTCTATACCATTGACTTATATCAATTTTCATTTTGATATGTCTAATACTAGTTATGACTTGTGTAATAGATTCATTGACACCAGATATTGATCGGAGAGATTGCCCACATATTCTTGGACACCCTGTGTAAAAAGTCTACCCAATTATACAAACTAAAAGTATGTGCTTTACCTTTTAGATATTTTATTGTATCTTAAATCGGACACAGGCACTGACTTATGCCCCTCTTGTCCACAAAATTGTGAAGTCAGCATTTTTCGGGAATTTGAGGTCTTGCAGGAACATGAATTGCCAATTATGACAATTTTGAAATGTTTATAATGTTTCCGGACAAAATATATGTGCAGAAATTTAATCTTTTCTCAAATTGATTTACTGGGTAAGTTTTTTTTAAA
The DNA here is from genome assembly GCA_014170235.1 of Listronotus bonariensis. Lineage (NCBI taxonomy): Eukaryota > Metazoa > Arthropoda > Insecta > Coleoptera > Curculionidae > Listronotus > Listronotus bonariensis. Next base: position 28,023 of record JACEGR010004748.1, on the reverse strand, counting down.
TATATTGAGTAAGCTAATCATTAGGGTGGATCAAAAAATTGGTTGTTTTTATTTTAATTATTATATTATAATAAAAAAATTCGTTATATTTATTAGGTTAAGTTGAAAGATTTAAAACAAAAAAGTTATTTTTCTTAAAATTCTTTAATTTTTTATCTATCTAGAAGCTATAACATACAGAGGTACAAACAAGTTATGGAATTATAAACATTAGCTTGCAGGACTGCAGGTGACACTCTTCACATTTTACACCCTGGAAAACCTTTTTAGTACCAATTTAAATGAAAACATTACCCATCTTAAAAATATATTGTTCCGAAACACCTCGTATAAAAACGCGTGCCTTTTGTTTTTATACCTTTATTAACAATGTAACGTAACTATGGTTACAATAACGGCAAAATCTTAAATTGTCAATGTCTCGAATTTTACAGCACAAAAGTCGAATCTGTACTAACTGATCGGAGGTTTCCCGTCGCCCTTTTATAGTATGGTGGAAGAGTAAAGAATGATCTAGAATATTCGAGAAATATCGTGAAAATTCCTTGGTACAGGATGACATAAAAGTTCTTAATGGATAATTCGGGCGTTTTCGGAAACCTTCGAAAGTGATGAAAGAACTTTGAAAAATTAAGGTAAATTATTTAAATAAATTAACAAACTAAATTAAATGATCCTAACTCTTTAAAATTCTATAACCTAAACACATTTTTGAAAGTCTGTAACAATATATTAAAATAACTAAAATAAAATGTGAACTTTGACATCTTATATTTTGCAAAAGATTAATTTTTCAGCAAATATGAATTGAGTTAGATTGTTGTATTTTGGCCCAAAATAAAATGTGATTGTACAGACCTTCATATAATTTTCGTTGGCAAAATAGGTCGTTTATTTTTACATAAAAAACTGTTGTATTTTTTGCCTACTTTTATTGTAAAATATTCCCTTTTTTTATTTGACATATTTTTTCAATGCAGAAATGGTTTTTGGGTTTTTACTTTTAAATTATTTGTTCTTTTAAAACCATACCTATTCTTAAACATACTGTTTATTTAAACTTAAAACAGAAGGTTAATATTTCTTCTGTACATGTATTGTTATATATTGTAATAAAACTTAAATTTAACGCTCTTAATAAATTTATTTTCTTTTCTTTTTAGTTCAGATCGGAGGCATTTTTGGTCTTTTTTGGGATGCAGTTTGTTAAGCTTTGTCGAAATAGGATATTTTTTAACTTTAAAAATGTTTTGTGGAGCAGAACAATATGCAAAAAAATCAAAATAATATTTAAGTAATTAATATGTATGTCAAATAACAATATACCCAATTCTATTGTTCTATCATTAAAAGTAGAAAAGTTATAGGAAAAAACCAGCTTTAAGAAACACCCAGTATACTACATTTCTACAAAATCTTTTAAGCTTTTAGTAATATTTAGATCTTTGTATGTCCTAAACTTGTAATCACATATTTGTTTTGTCGTTTAAGTAAAGTATGTGTATGGTATATGTATTTTTGCTGTATAGATCAATTAATAAATAATTTATCTATTTTGAAGTCCTTAATGCTTATTTACTTATTATTATATATTTTTTTTTATAATAAATAAACCATTTTATAGGAGGATTTAGTAACGTTGGAAGTTAAGCTTACCAAAGCCATTAATCACATAGATACAATATTGAGGGTTGTATAAGGGAAGTCTTTACTCCACAAATAAAATGTCAATCTAAAGTTTTAAATGTGATGCATTTCGGCAGGTGTTCCTGCCATCATCAGACTATAAAACTATAGTCTTCACGTGCACAAAACATAACAAATTGTTTATGTTTTGTGCACGTTTGGCATTTTATTTGTGGAGTAAAGACTTCCCTTATACAACCCTCAATACTATTATGACTCCACTTCAAAATGGACTTCTTTCTAAACATAGATACAAGTTGAGCTACATCCAAATGACAGATTGTCCAAGGACCTGGTTGTATTTTTATACTTGGAACTGTGTGTTAGAACATAATGTACAGTGGACAGTGCGTCCAATTTAACTTGTCCACATTTTAAATGTCTATAACTCTTTAATTTCCTAACTTAAAAAAAATATCCAAAAACCAACTTCTACAATAAATTATCAAGGTTTTTTTCTGTTATGAAGATTAAGTAGTAGTAGTATATATTGAGCTAACTTACTTTTTTAATGGGACACCCTGTATATTATATCATTATTAAAAAGGTATTTTAAAGGGCTTTACAAAAATACCACATTTGATATATCTATCTTTAATAATAGTTTCGGAAATATGACCATTTAAATATAAAAATATTATATGTAATTTCCCTATACTTACCTAGGACTAAGCTTATACTGTTAATATAATGGAAATTATGTCTTTTTTTCTTGAATTAAATGGTAATATTTTAAAAACTACTAAAGATATATCAAACGTGGTATTTTGCAAAGCCCTTTAAAATACCTTTTTGATGGTGGTATAATATACAAGGTGTCCCATTAAAAAAAGTAAGTTATGTCAGTAAATTCTGTTCATAAAATTGTTTTGTGTAATCTTTATAACAAAAACAAAACTTAATAATTTATTGTACAAGTTGGTTGTTGAATAATTTTTTCAAGGTAAGAAACAAAAAGTTATAGAAATTTAAAATGTGGACAAGTTAAATTGGAGGCACTGTACAACACTAACGATAACACCATAATTTATCAAAAATATTAGTTTCTTACAAATTTCTATTGGTTGTCCGGGGAACACATAAAGCTACCCATTCTCTGTTACAAAAGTTGGTTGACTGAGGCCAGAGTTATTTTGAAAACAATGTCGATCGGACGCATTAACCAAGAATACAAATTTATCGATCATTATACCATTTACATTTTAAATTTTAAAATTATCGCGGTTGTCCACGAGATCGAGGCAACAGACTATTTTGGGACCAAAAATATACTATTGTTGTATAAACACAAATAGTAACAGTGCAAAAACACGTCCCTTTTCAATAACTTAAAGAACTATTGTAACAACAATTAAATGTATAAATAAAGAAAAATAAATTCACAGGCCTGCGAAGAATTTGTGATTAGACAATTTTAGTTTTTTGAAGTTAGTTTTGACGTATTAATAACGAAATTAATATTGGTTTGTCTCTATCACGTACAGTTTTTTTTTAAAAGATCATCGTATTTTTTATTATAGTGACTGCCAGAAATGTTAAACCATATAAAAAACTTCTTTATTTTTGATTTCTCAACAAATTTTATTCCTTATAACAATCTCTGCATACACCGAACCTCACTAAACGCTGTCAAAATTTAAATAAACCATAGCATATACGAGATAGGTGCAAATTAACGAATATGGCACAGAAGAAAACTACCTTTATTTTTAAACTTAAAGAAAAAATGATTTGGAAAACTTGTTTAGAATTAAAAGTTATGTCATATTTTAAAAGCGGAGCCTCCTATTAATAACTTACTTTTCCTACTTAGTTTGTATAGAAATTATATGGAATTAAATTTACTGGAGTGAGTAATTCTAACTGCCCTCTATTTTCGAAAAAATGTCAAAGCTTTGTTATTCTTAAAGCATTTAAGAAACTGATAAAAAATTTCTGGGAAATATTAAAGACCAAACTTATGTGATAATTGGGGGAACATGCTGGACAAATTTGAGGCTTTAGGTGGCCATATAAGCAGAGAGAAAATAAAGTTCACTTTTTGCACGTACATTTTGACTAGTTTCCTGCAAACCTTGGTGTTGTTAGTGAAGATAAGGGTGAGCGCTTTTACCAAGACATTGAAGAAATGAAGAAACGATATCAGGGGCGATAGAATAGCAAAATGATGGCGAACTATTGAAGAGGGATATTCCTATGGCCGAGTATAAAACAAAACCACCAAACGGAGCTTTTTGGGCAAAAGAGAAAGATTTGCTAAGAAGATCAAAGAGTAGCTCGTGCTTTTTTGCTATATTTTTTGTTTAATGTTGTAATCTTTAATGTTTATTTTTAAACATAATCTTATAAAAATATACCCCATATAATTATTTATATGCATTATTATTTACGCAGATTCTCTGTAGACCAATAACCTTACGTGATAGAAAAAACTAAAAACAGATTTGGAATCAGGGACACCAAATTACCCAAGTTTACTGGAGAACATTAATTCACATTCAAAAAGGTGTAGAAAAGCAGGCCTGTACTATTAATATAATTAGTAGATTTGTTTTAACCCTTAGGTAGGCGCGTGAGGGTCAAATAGACCCCCCAACCTTAAACATCTAAAAATTACTTTTTTCTTATTTTTTTTAAATGCTTTATTATATGTTAGGTTAAAAGCATTTTCTTTTAAAGTATGAATAATTAAATAAAATAATTGCCCAGGAAAAAAACTCGTATTAAAACATTTAAATGTAATTTTAGTTAAAGTCACCGTCATTATTTTTTAAAAGCTGATTATGAGACAGCACTGCAAAAAAACTAAATTTTATTTTTTAAAAGTACACTTTATACTTTGACTAAAATAACATAAATTAATTAAAATGAATTATATGAGCCCCAAAATAAGTATCGTAGATAGACCCTTATTATTAAAAATTAAAAAAATGTATTACCCTTTCATTACACGTATTTTTAATAGAATTTTCACATTTTGCCGAAAAAACATAGAATGCAGTAAAAAAACGTCATTCTCCTTAAATCCTCCAAAAATATTTATAATACCAAATGGGGTAAATCTGTTTCTTCTTATTATTTTAGAACTGGGCTCTGCTCAAAAATTGCTTTGGCTGTTTATATTTCACACAAAAAAGTTATAGACATTTAAAATGTGGACAAGTTAGATTGGACGCACTGTACAACACGAACAATACCACCATACCTTATTAAAAATATTAGTTTTCTATAAATTTCTGTTGGTTGTCTGGGGGACACATAAAGCTACATTTTCTTTACGAAAGTTAATCGACTGAGGCCGCAGTTATTATAAAGAAAATGTCGATCGGACGCATTTATCAATAATACAAACTTTTCGACAGTGTACACACTATGCCATTTAAATTTTAAACTTAAGAATTATGGCGGCTGTCCATGTCCTAACCAGAACTATAAGAACAGTAGTAATTAGTTACGGATTTGTTTTAATTTACTTTTTTAATTTTATTAAAATAGTGTACTGATAAAATAACATAATATATATAATAACAACACGGCGCCCGATGGTATGACCCCGCCATACAGAACGGCGTCAAAATATTTACGGCGTCGTATATCCGCGAGGGCGTACCATCGGACGCCGTATTAATAGCGGGGTATATACATATATATATATATATATATATATATATATATATATATATTTTGACAAGAGACACAGACAGACTTTTAAATAAATATCTTTTTTTAGCAGGTAAAAACATATTTGTAAATCTTAATTTTTATTAAACAATTAAGGAAGAGAAAGCAAAACAAAAAGCACAAGTGTTTTCATGCAACACGAAAAAAATTGCTTTTATAGCAATTTAAAGAATTATTCAGTAAAGCCGCATAAAAAAAAAGCATTAAACCCTTTTCTAAGAGCATTTAACAAAGTTGGTTGAACTTTAAACTAACCAGAACATAGTATACAACAATAAAAGAAACATCATATTTTATTAAAAAATATTAATTTCTTACAAAGTTTTGCTGTATGTTCGGAGGACGTATATTAAAGTTACCCATTCTTTTTGCAAAAATTGGTCCATTGAGGCCGCAGTGATTATGAAAAAAATGTCGATCGGATATTATTTACTTAGAATACACCCTAACCGATAGTGTAGACACTTAGCTATTTACATTATGATTTTAAGAATTATCCCGGTTGTCCAAGGAACCTACCGGCGCGGCGTAACGAACTATTCTGAGACCAGATATATATGCAAAAAAATCCCAAACATAGCATATTTTTTCAAAATAAGTGTAATACGATAATATTATTACTATTGTTGCATGGGGACAAAGAGTAAGTTTATAAAACACTTTTATTTAAATCACAATAATAACAAACAAGCACTAAACTGCAGAAATAATAACCATTATTTGTAGAAAGAAATTTGCTTTAATTATAATGAATAAAATAGTACAAATAAGAAACTAGAAATTATATATTTTCTGATTTTGACCGGGGACAGAGTAATTCCGCGCTTGGAAAATTAAAGTTTATTGACTCATTTACTTTTAAATAAATATATCTAACTTTTAGGTTTTATTCTTTTTAAATAAACAACTTTAAAAAAATAAAACAAAAAAGTACAAGTATTTTTGTGCAACACGAAAACGAAATAGCTCAGGTGGAGGGTGGCCAATAAAAATAAAGAAGTTTCCAGTAAAGCCGCATGGAAAAAAAGCATAAAACCCTTTTGTAAGAGGATTTAGCAACGTTGGAAGTTAAGCTTACCAAAGCCATTAATCACATAGATACAACTTGAGCTAAGCGGCTGCGACGGTGCTGCCGATTTCAAGTTTAAACTCTTTTAAAATTCGATTTTGTTAACCGGATTTAATTTTATAAAGATCGTGTAAAATTAACTTAAACGTTAGGAAATATTTCTATATTTTGGATTAATTAGGGAGCAAGGTTTAAATTTATTTTGAAATAGAATTATTATATTCTTTGTTTTAAAATTTTCACCACTGGCGGCTCGTCAGAAAAGGCAAGGGAGGCTTACTCTCCCCATGAATTTCACCATAAATGCGGCAATACCCAAAATTTGTTTGCATTTATGCAAATATCACGTATTTTGCTTTAAATAGGTGCGGTACCCCAAAAAAATTACCAGCCTTTTCTGTGTTTATATACGAGTAGTCTTTATGACTTTAGCCTCCCTGTTGCACGAGCCGCCAATGGTTTTTACACACTTTAGATATACCCAGTGGCGTAGCATCCAGAGCTTATGGGTATAATCAAAATCTGACTTACAAACTATAAATTAGAATAGTATAAAATTCTCCCACATTCGGAATATAAGTAAACCAGATTTTGGATCTTGTTCTATGTGTTTGCCACATTTTCTGAACGCTAGCATGTAGATATTTTCTCTTATTTTTATAAAATAGTTTTAATTTTATTATTAAAATAAGTTACAACATGTATTTGGTTTTAATTTTATTATGGAACCGACTGTGTTACGATGAAGTTGAATTACGACAAATCTTAAGTACGTCGAATTCGGAATATGACCAAAACGACATACAAATAATTTTAAATGGTTTACGGCGGAGAAGTGTGCTAATATCGTTCGAATCGAATCGAATATTAATATTCGATTTTTAAATTCGAATCAATTAATTTGAATTTTCGAATTATTTAAATGCGACGTATAATTCGAAAAATATTAAATAATTCGAAAAATTTTGAATAATTCACGAATAATGCGAATTATTTACTTATTATCAAAATATGAATAGATTTTCTATTTTATCCAATTGAGATTCTATAACATCGGGCATCGAAATAATATAATATAATTTTTGATTAAAAATTAATTATTTTTAAAAACGATTCGAATTATTAAAAAAAATCTGATTTTTCGAAATTTCTCGAATTATTCATTTTTTTTTAATTATTCGGGCACTTTGGAATAATCCGAATTTACGAATTATTCCATTCAAGTTTCAAATTGAATATTGATATTCGATTCCATACGAATAATTCGTAAGTTCGAATTATTTGCCCACCTATTTACGCCCTTATTCACCAGACACTGACAAATTCTTATCATACTGATAGCCTACTTAAAAGGCAGGCTATCAGTCTAATAAATTTGTCAGAGTTTGGTGAATAAGAACCGTTGAGTTGGGGCCCTGGATTATTTTGTGTAAGGGTACGTTTTTTTTATTTATATAAAAATTTTCTTTTTAAATATCTTAAATCTGCGATAAACGTATACAAACCGTTACTTTTCATTTTTGAGATACACGGTGGTTCGTTAATTTCTCGAACATCTATACACATCATTAAATGAGGTGATCTCAGCTGCTATTTTTTGTGATTTGTCTAAAGCGTTTGATTGTGTAAATCATTTCTATTCTTTTTACAAAAACTTTAAATATATGGTTTTTGTGGTACGTCTTTAAATTGGTTCAAATCATATCTTTCTGTGAAAGATCTCAAATTGTACAATTAAATAATATTAAACTCAGAAAGTAAATTCATAAATTGTGGTGTTCCCTGTCTTGTACTTGGACCGTTGTTATTTTTGTTATATATAAATGATTTAGCTTTTATCGATATAAAAGGCCAATTTACTATGTTTGCTGATGACACCACTATTTTATGGAACAACAAAATAAAATGTATTATAACGATTCAATTAATAATGATATTTTAAAATTAAATCCTGGTGTGATTCTAATTTGCTTACTTTTAATATTAATAAAACTAATATCTCTAACATTTAAATGTACTCTTAATAACATATATATGAATGATCAAATTGTTAAATATTCTTCATGTACTAAATTTCTAGTGCCTTTTTGTCGATGTTAAACTAAATTTTAAAGATCATATAGAAAAACCATGTAATAAACTAGCATCTAATTGTTATGGTATTAGAATACTCTCTAAAGAATTAGAAGATTTTTCTCAGTTTTAAAATCTATTTATTTTCTTTTAATTGATTCTATCATAAGATATGGAATTTGTTTTTGGGGAAACTCGTATCAATATTTATTAAATTCAGTATTTGTATTACAAAAAAGCAGTTAGATATATCTGCAAAGCAAAGACAAAAGATTCGTGTAAACCATTGTTTAAGTCAAAGAAAATTTTAATCCTTACCTCTATTTATATTTTAGAAACAGTATGTTTAATTTTAAAAAATTGTTTAAAAGTCCAATAATTCTTTATATGATACTAGAAAAATTCAACTTCAACTTCTGAATCCAAATTCATCATTAACAAAAAATCTTAATTTATGACCAAAAAAATTTATAATATTTGCCCACTGATATTAAAAATTAAAATTTTTAAAAATTTAACCATCTGTTCAAAACTTGTTATTAAGTAAAGCGTATTATGTATTAAGAGAATACTTTCGATGATAATTTTAATTAGTCGTACCATTACATAAAGCATGTATCTTATTATTATTAATATTATTATTATTGTTATATATTTTAATTTATTCCGCTTTATATTTTATTGTCTTCAAGATTAACCAAATTTTAGATCGATATGTCATCAAACAAATAACAATAGATTTAGATAAGATAATTGGACCTATATAAATTTTGATGTATTATTTATAATAAACTAATCAATAAGCCTTCAGACATTAAATTGATTTATACTTTTAATACATAACTAAGAAAAACCTTATCAGATAATTCCTTTTATTTAAGCCAATAAACAAACCTAAAAAAAATACTTATTAATTGATAAGAAATAATTTTATTAAACATGGAATAAAAAAATGAATTTCTAGAATCTTACAATTTTATTCATTAAAAATTTTCTTTAATCATGAAGTACGTCATAATAATTACAGTCTTAGTGCTTGCAATACAATATTTTGTGGGTGTTGTATCCAATAGTAACGAAGATCTTCCTTGGATAAAATTGATATTTGTCCAATGAACTACGATCCAATCTGTGGTTCTGATGGTGTAACATATGGCAATGAATGTATGTTTAAATCAGCAGCTGCTAAGTTACAAAGAAGAGGTATCAACACGTTAACTATGATAAGGAGAGGTCAGTGTCAAGAACTCTAAATAACGGATTTTACAATGTACCAATTATAAATACAAACTACATAAATAAACTGTAACATTTTGCAATAAATATAAACTTCCTTTTTAAGTAAAAATTTTCTATATATATTTTTTTAAATACAGGGTGTTCCAACTCTATTTATCCACGAAATAATTTTGCCCCTGTACAAGATATAAAAAATACCTTGAATTAAAAAATATTTATCTGGATAAAATATTTTTATTGACAGTAACAGTTAATATACAAGGTGTCTCAAAAACAAATTTTTTAATATGAAGTGGATTTTTTAAATGGAACACTCTGTATATCTTAACAAATTTTGACTGTGTATTAATTTCTACTTCAAAATGTAAAACACACTATACGTCATTTATTGCAGGTTTTTGAAAAATTAACAGTATGCTGATATACCAATTAACGATTAGAAGTAAAGAGAAAAATAATATTTTAGTTTAAAAATATCTTTTTGTGTACTAGAATGGAGTACCTACTCCATTCTAGTACACTATATAAAGTGTTTTTTCACACTTTGAATTAGTGTTTTGTTTCAATGCCTACTAAAATAAACTTAAATATTAATTTTTGTAATGTTACAGTAAACGCGATATTAACTGAACCCAACAGTCAAGTTACATGTGATTTCATCATTATTTCTTTTAGTTTATGTGTCACTAGTTTTAAAATTTGACAGTTTGCAAATAAATTTAATAAAAATTATTAAAAATTAATAGTTGTAATGAATTTGGATGACTAAGAAATTGAAAAGGAAATAATACTGTTTTAGTATTATTTTTTACAAAAAGTAGTCAAATCTGACTTGTCCACATTTTAAATATCTATAACTTTTTTAGCTTAAAAAAAATGATTTAAAACCAACTTGTACAGTAAAAGTATGGTGGTATAATACACCATTAAAAGGTCTTTTAAAGAGCTTTACAAAAATACCACATTATATATATATCCTTTTTTAATAGTTTTGGAAATATGACCATTTAATGAATAGATATAATTTCCTTATATCTACAGTCTGTCTAAGCTTAGTCTTGTAGGTAGGTATAGTGGAAATTATGTATGTTTGTCAGATTTAAATGGTCATATTTCCGAAACTATTAAGGATAGATATATCAAATGTGGGATTTTTGTAAAGCTTTTTAAAATACCCTTTAAATGGTAGTTAAATATACAGAGTGTGCTATTTAAAAAAAGTAAGTTATGTCAATATATTCTGTTAAAAAAATAGTTTTGTGTAATATTTATGACAGAAAAAATCTTAATATTTCACTGTACAAGTTCGTTAATAATAATTTGTTATGTTAAAAAATAAAAAGTATATACACATTTAACTGTGGATAAGTTAGATTAGACGCACTGTACATACAATTTTCTAAAATGAAATATTAAACGCATAGTTTCGAAGAGGATATTTGCCTCTTAAAAATAAATGGGGTATGATTTTTTGTTGCACTATAATGGCTGTGCTGCAAAAATCAAAATTAATAAGTTTAAATAAATAAAACATGTATAAAATGGTATTTTAGGAAATGTTTATACGGTGCTGAAAAATAATATAGTATGTTACACATGCATAAATTGTCTTCTTTTTACTCATTGAATTGCCGCACTCGCCTAACGGCTCGTGCTGTCAAACTTCCCATTTGTAAAGAAAAGTATCACTTTATGCACTTGTTACATAAATTACTATTAAATGATTTTGTCACCGTCATGTAACAAACATGTGAAAAAGTGACAAATAATATATTAAAATGAAATTAATTACTTTTCATTGTAAGAACTACTAATAGGTAAGTCAGCAATGTAGGTTATTTTAGATACGTATTTACTTACTTAACCTAAAATCAGCCATTATTGACGTATTACTGTTTTTTCAGTGCAATTAAGTAAATTTGTGTCTAAAATAAACTTATTAGTAGTTCTTACAGAAGGTAATTAATTACATGTTATTATATTATTTGTCACTGTAAAAGTGACAGAATTTTTAGCAAATAATTAGAAGCAAAACATTATTTTTTTATCTTGACTTTTAATCGGTAATAAGCATATCAGCATACTGTTAATATCTTAAAAACCAGCAATAACTGACAGACAGAGTGAGCTAAATATTTTTAATGTAGAATTTAGTACAAAATCAAAATTTAATAAAATATACAGGGTGTTCCATTTTAGAAAACATACCTAACAATGTAACTTATGTTTTCGAGACACCTTGTATACCAACTAGTACTCTCAATAAAAAAAAATGCATCCGAATAAACATTTTTTATGTTAGGTTAATTTTTGTATAGAAGCAAAGGTATTTCGTGTATAAATAGAGTTTAAACACCCTGTAGACTGACATGTCCAGAAACTTTACCGATTAAGTTTAGGGAACATTCTACAATTAAAAAAAACATGGAAAAAAATATATAAATATACAAGAAGGATATTCAAAGTCCTCCCCTCCATTTATCTTTTGAATGGGACAAAATAGCAAGAAAGGGAAAATTTGGGTAAAAGGTGTAAACTACTTGTTGGCATAAAATGATCTTGTCTTATTCAAAAAGTAAAGGGGGAAAGACTTTTAACATTCTGCACTGTATGTCCAAAAAGTTCTATTTTTTCCTTAAATACAGAGGTGTTAAAATATTAAGACATTAGGGATAAGGAACATGACTTAATTTGATTAACTTATTAATCATCGTATAAAACAGAATTTGTAATAGTAAATTTAATGATCAAACTTAAGACGGCACTATTCACTCCCGCTGCCGTAGCAGTTTTCGTTCGATTAAACTTGAGTGTTGTGTCATTTGTAAACGCTCCTCCCTCATTTGAATTGACCAAGTTTTCACTTTTGCCTTTAGTCGTTTCGCAAACGTTCGTGATCTTAGAATATTTTATGCTGAACATTTTGGGGTAAGAGCCAAACCGACCTCATATTTGTAATCAAAACCACAGGAAAACCTGCCCATTTCTGCAAAACAACACTATACAATTACTCATTACTTTGGTTTAACAAAACTAAATAAACGAAAGTTAAAAACACAATGAAAACTCACTAAGCACAAATGAAAGGACGAATACCAAATGACTAATAACGGTCGACCGTAGATGGAGTTTGGTTTTGGGCAGCCGACGGCGTCAATTTTACCTGGATTTTCCGATCGGGAAATCCCAAATTTTCAATTATAATATGATGTAGTGTGGCCCTGTCGCTGATTAGGTAAACATTTTCAGTGTTGCAACCACTGGTATTTACTAAAACACTGCAACATTTTGTCAATGTTGCCAACACCGTATTGGATTTTAATTGAAAACACTACTTCCTTTATGAGAACTGCAGCATGTGCAAAGGTGGACAGCAACTCTCCCAGTGTGAGTGGCCAAAAACCGTGTACAGGGCCATTGAAAATATATGGGGATTATTTTCTATTACCTATCCGTTTTATTTTTAAGATCATTGGATATTACAAACCTCTCGGTCAATTGGAAGTAATAAATAATATTTTACGTTATAAGTCCGGTAGGTGAAGGGACGTGAGGGTGTGAGAATTACGATTTCGGTTGGCAGTTCTGTTTTAAGTTGTCAGTATTATCAGCTGATGACAGAGTCGTGCGTTGTCGAAGCTTTTATTGTTTGGTAAAAGGCTCTGCTATTTTCGTTTCTGGTTGTTTATTTTCGAGTTGTAAATGTTTGTTGTTAGTTTATAGAGATTTCATATTTTATTGGTTCTAACTGTTTTTATTTTAGTAATTTTTATAGTGTTTAGTCTTTAGTGTTGTTCATTAAGTTGTACATTATGAAGAAGTGTAGTGTCGAGGGTTCTAGATAGATAGAGATAGATAGATAAGTTTTTATTTATCCCATAATTATTCCACAGGAACATAGGACACGTCAATACAATAGTTTTCTTAAATTTATACAATACTACATATATGTAAAATAATCTAAAATATACAAATCACATCAAAATAACAGTTTAAAATTTTTAAAAATTACACAAACATTAACATTTATCACAGGTCTATCACATCGTTAAAAAATCATGAAGCGTGTAATATGCCTTAGAGGATAACCATGCTTTTACTTTTGTTCTTAGTTGTTCAAGAGGCCAATTTCGTATATGCATCGGAAATTTATTCCAGATTTTTTAATTGAAAAATCCACGTTTTTTTGTAGGTAGTGTAATTTATAAAATGGTGTTTGCAAATTATACTTATTTCTAGTCTCATAATTGTGATTCAGAATACTATCTGAAAATATATCTGGATTTTTTTGACAAACAGAATAGACTCCAGGATGTACAGGCTAATCACAGTCAACACTTGTTTTTTTTAAAGATCTCCCTACAACTATCTCTCTGCCTCATTCCATACACACTTCTTATACACCGTTTCTGCATCACTAGGACCCTGTTAATATGAGTTGAATTACCCCAAAATATAATACCATATGCCAACCTCGACTGAACAAATGCATGATATGCCATTAGGGATGCTTGCTGACTTGTACTAGATGAAAGAACTCGAAGCGCATAATTATATCTAGCCAGGGATGTACACAGCTGATCGACATGATCTTTCCAGTTAAGCTGTGAGTCGATGGTTACCCCCAGAAAAAGAAACTGAGTCAACTGTTGTTAAAGTGTTATTTTTATATTCCCATTCTAATTTACTATCTTTGTCATTTTTTAAAATTAATCTAGTTTTGTTTATATATTTTTTTAGTTGATGGTTATTAATTAAAATACGCCTGGCGATACTTTCCACCTTTGTATGTGATTATTTCTGTACAATAAGGATTATTTTATTATTAATATTATACATGAGTATTTTTAAAGAAAATAAAGCAGAGTTAATAAATCAGTTTTGTGTATTAGTCATTATAGATACAAAAATATAAATACTGTTAAGTTTTTCAAATATGCTTCAAATTAAAAGTTATTTAGTTATGGGTACTTTAAAAAATATTATATAACAATATAAGTTTTAAAATTAAATTTAAAATTTTGTTTTTTTTTTCAAAGAAAGGTACCTAATTAAATCTTAAACAGTTTTCAGGTATTATACCCTATATGTCCTTAAAATTTTAACAAAACTAAATATAGCTGCCGTCCTTAGTTAAAACGTCCTAACTATATTTTTAAAAATGTTGGCCTATATGTAAACAGTTATTCTATGCATTATTTACTATTCCATGACGTCCTAACTTCATTGACGCAACACACACATAAAGTTAGGACGTTGTTAACTTGGGAGAATAGATAAATAATGCATAGAATAACTGATAATATATATGCATATACGTAGTAGTAGTGTAGGCCAACATTTTAAAAAAATGTAGTTAGGACGTTTTAAAGCCTACTGTTCATGAGAAAGGTTCGCTCGCGGATATAATTCAGCGTTGTGATTGGCGGGAAAAGCATTTTAAATTTTCACTAACCAATCACAACGCTGAATTATTATCCGCGAGCGGAAAACCGCTTTCATGAACATCCGGCTTAACTAAGGACAGCAGTGTAATTTGGAACCATGTACCAACTGTTGTAAAGAATATAATTTCTGAGAAATTACAAATAAAAAGGTTTCCTCTATGTAATAAACAAGCAATATTAGTTACGCATGTTTACATGTCCGTATTTAGTTAGATTGTCTCTTCGTCACATTGCATATGTCTTATATGTTATTTAGCTCAACCGGTAGGTATATAACAAATAAGGAACCAGTTATTTATGTACATACCTATACAAAGTTTTTATAATGGTTTTTGAATAAATGAAATAATTATTTAATTACATTTATAGTTTAATTATAACTTATGCATATTGATATAATCTAATAAACTTTTTTTTATAACGTACAGTTCTTTTTTGTTTCCTCCTTAATTCTACGCCACTGATCTGCCTAAAATCAAACATGGCCGAAAATGGCCCGACTTGACGTCACAGCCAGGCTAGCCAATATGACGAATGTCGTGACCTTATCTCATCAATCGACTTTGGGTGACTGATTACAGTACGAGATGTGTACTGACGAGGCGATGCAGGAGCCGAGTCTGGAATATAAACGGTACTGTAATAACACCTAACGGACGTGTATCATATAATATTTGATTTTATACTGTCTTTATAAACATATTATTTATAAACTTTTAAGAGAACATGTTGTTAGTTTAAAATTATTTCACCTTAAATTACGTAGGTAACAGCCTTGTTCTCTATATCATAGGTAACTATGATTATTCTTCACTTGTTACTGTCAAATTGATAAAAAAATATTATATTAGTTGTAGTTCCTAAACAGTATTAAATAGGTAACGCTAGATAGGTCCAAATTAAATAGAAATTACCAAATTTAGTAAAACAGAATATTTTTGAAAATGTAACAATAAGTCTGTTTTATAGTAATATGATAATTTTCATTTACTAACGTGGGCAGAAAAATATATTTTAAGTCCAAGTAGAAATTTCTTTATATCCTAATATCAGATAAAAAATCGCTTAATATATGAGTATTTAAAGATTTAATTTCAATTTGGCATCCAAAAATGACATTAATCAAGGCATAACAACAATGATCACGTAGACATTTATAATCATACATGACAGCGTTGCTAGGCAACAAATTACGGTACCAGGTACCGTAATGTAATATACCGCCCCAAATTAATACAGGGTAAGTGGATTTACTGGACAGTATGAAATAAAAAATAATACCATAGTGGTATAGCTCAGTTGTGGCCACTCAACCTTTATTCACTAGAAAATTGGGTTGCCGGTACTGCGCATGTTATCCACCGCACTGTGGAAAAAGTTGTGGATGAGTTTTGACGTAAAGTTAACTCTCAACCAATCTTTTCCACAGTGCGGCGTATAATCTGCGCAGAGTACCTGGTCATTTTTCATATTTTGGTTATAACTCGCCCTGTATATTACCAAACGGGGTAAAATTTTGTATTTATTAGTTTTGGACCATGCGACTAGTTTTTCCAAGAGGACGTTTGAAATCCAAAGTTTTTGGTCCATTTGTCCTCGTGTAACATCTATCCTGGGCCACACTGTATATAGACCAGGGTAGATAATTTTTAAAACGAAAAGAAATATAGTAGAATGAGACCTATTGCAAAAAGGTAGTAAATATAACTAAATCTATGAAAAATAAATTCCACTCGATCTGAGGTCGGGAAGGGGAAAGAGAGGGGGTTGAAAGTGTAAAATACGGCTTTTCTAAATTTCCGGCAAACTACAAGCTTAATGTAAAAATTTAATTGCAAAGTTGTAGGCAATGTAAAGATGTACAACTTTTTGTATTTAGCTCTCCGTTTTCTATTTTTATTAGTAAGAAGATTTCGGACTTCCATTGTCTTTATTAATTTATTCACAACGTTTCGAGCAGTACTATTCTGTCCGTTCTCAGGTGCAAACTGTCTGTCTTCCGCATTCAGACAGACGTTTTTATTTTTATCTTTACAAAAACAATTTTTTACGAAATTTGGTGAAAACGTACCTTTATTTGTCCTAAATATACTGTAAATGTTGGTTTTAAAATATTTATTTTTATGCATTTTTTTGACTTAATATTGAAAAGTACCTATTATTTTCAATCGAAAATTCACGTGTCAAAATATCGGCATTTTTCACAAAAGTCGGTAAGCTTTTCGTTCGTTGAAAATCTCTATATTTCCAACGGTAAATTTTTCTCAGGAAATGAATTTCCATAGAACTAGTTATTTTGCCGGGAAATCGACAAAACCGTTTTTAACCGTAAAAACTCACCTCCTTGACTTTTCGACCCCAAATCGCCTGTAGATTAATTTTTCCTTTTATTTTTGTTATTTTACTCTATATTTTTCTATGGGTTTTACCTTTTATTGGGAAATTTTCAAAATTATTTTTAAAAAATTGGATCCATATTTTTGCGTTTTCTGAGAACATTTACCATTGTAATGTATAATTATTTTACACTATTAGAAAGTAGAGACTTTACGAACAAAACGACATTCGATAGCGTGGGCAGAAAAATATATTTTGAGTCCAAGTAGAAATTCCTTTATATCCTAATATCAGATAGAAAATCGCTTAATATATGAGTATTTAAAGATTTAATTTCATATTTGGCATCCAAAAATGACATTAATCAAGGCATAACAAACAATGATCACGTGGACATTTATAATGATACATGACAGCGTTGCTAGGCAACAAATTACGGTACCAGGTACCGTAATGTGCAATATACCGGCCCCAAATTAATACAGGCTAAGTGGGTTTGCTGGACGTTATGAAGTAAAAATAATACCATAGTGGTATAAGCTCAGTTGTGCAGCCACTCAACCTTTATTCACTAGAAAATTGGGTTGCAACATCGGTACTGCGCATAAAGATATCCACCGCACTGTGGAAAAAGTTCGTGGATGAGTTTTGACGTAAAGTTAACTCACAACCAACCTTTTCCACAGTGCGGCGTATATATCTGCCGCAGAGTACCACTGGGCTCATTTTTCATATGTTAAGTTGTAACTCGCCCTGTATATTACCAAACGGGAGGGTAAAATTTTGTATTTATCACTTTTGGACCATGCGACTAGTTTTTCCAAGAGGGACGTTTGAAAGTTCCAAAGTTTTTTGGTCCATTTGTCCCTCGTAGTAACATCTATCCTGGGCCACACTGTGCATATGCCGGGTAGATAATTTTTAAAACGAAAAAGAAATATAGTAGAATGAGACCTATTGCAAAGCGTAGTAAATATAACTAAATCGTATAGAAAAAATAAATATCCACCTCGATCTGAGGTCGGGAAGGGGAAAGGAGAGGGGGGTTAAAAGAAAAGTGTAAAATACGAGCAACTTTTCTAAATTTCCGGCAAACTACAAGCTTAATGTAAAAAAATTAATTGCAAAGTTGTAGGCAATGTCAAAGATGTACAACTTTTTTTTGTATTTGGCTTTTTTACGTAACCTCACAATTTATGCAAAAATCCAACGAAAATATGTTCTTTACTTTTTATTTTTACTAGTAAAAGAGAAGAATTTCTGGACTTCCATTGTCTTTATTAATTTATTCACACAACGAAAATTCACGTGTCAAAATATTGGCATTTTTAAAAAGGTAAGCTTTTTTGTTCGTTAAAATCTCTACTTCCCACGGTAAATTTTCTGGGAAACGAATTTCTTAGAACTACCCAAACAACACAAACTTTCCATTAAGCACCCCCATAGAAGTAAAGCATGCGTCCACACTATTTCTTGACCTTGCTGCAGAGCTGGGCTACACTACTAAACAATGGTTAAGTTGTGGATCGGACATAAAGCATCGCGAGACCCATGCTTTACTCTTATATGGGGAAATGCCCAGTGGAAAGTTTTGTGCTGTTTTGGTAGTTATTTGCCGGAAATCGACAAAACGACATTCGACTTTTGGAGAATGCCGATATTTTGAGACGTAAATTTTCGATTGAAAATAAGGGTATTTTTTAATATAAGGTAAGTCAAAAATATGTATAAAAATAAATATTTTAAAACCAAAATCTAACAGTATCTTTAGTACAAATTAAGATACGTTTTTACCAAATTTCGTAAAAAAATTGTTTTTGTAAAAGATAAAAATAAAAACCAAAAACTTGGTTTTTAAAATTTTTTACATAAAGTGTGAGGTTATGTAAAAAGGCAAATACACAAGTTGTACATTTTTATATTGCCTACAACTTTGCAATTTACCTTTTTTCCATTAAGCTTGTAGTTTGGCCGAAAATCTAGAAAACCGTATTTTACACTTTAACCCGTCCCCTCCTCTACTCTTTCCGACCTCAGATCGAGTAGAATTTATTTTTCCTATAAATTTTGTTATATTTTCCAACTTTTTTCAGTGGATTTTATCCCACTATAATTTTTTTTCACTTTTAACTTTTTTTGAAAGACTTCGGCACCAGTCTAATAGTAATACCTAGAAATTAGAAATACTATCCCGCTTATTAAAATATCTCTTATTATTATCCACTTCTATATTAACTTGGTTACATAAATTCGTTGTTTATTGTCCATAGACCAAATCTTGCATGACAGGCTATATGGATTTTGTCACAAGAGATCAACAGAAAAAAAACATTCATAAAAGAGGCAGATCAATTTTAAATATAAATACTTTATTTAAAGATACGCTCCTTTACTTCAATAATATTTACATAAAGGACAAAAGGGGCACAAAGAATCGGAAAATATATACGATTAAAGTTTTTCCTTAGTCTAATAAACTTCTGGATTTTATATCACAATTAACCATTCCTGATGGTCTTAAACGACGGAAGGACTTTTTGCATTTTAAAAAAGTCAAGGTAATCTAAAACCGATTTTTCTTTGAAAATACCTGACTTAAATCCGACTTTTGTCTTCTTAGTGTCGTTTTTATCAGTTTCTATCTATCAAAAATGATTTCACCCAAGATGTGTTTAAAAGCGATCGACCTTTTAAATAAATTGAAAGTTGTAACGTATTTTATTTATTAAAAATATACGTTTATTGATATTTGTATGCAATAAAAAACGATTTTAATATTTGTTAAGTATAGGTTAGTATCGAGGCGGATTTACCAGCAGGCTGGTGGGCTGAAGCCTAGAGCAGCAAATTTTAAGAGTCGGCGGATTGTTTTTCTTTTTTAATCTACCAAATACAAACTCTCAAAATTAAAGAAAAATTAAAGTAATTAAAAAATTTCAAAATATCTTTTATTCTATGCTATATACTAAATATTTTAACATCTTTGCATAACCAATTGCTAAGGCCTTTATTAAGTATACTTAAATAATTATCTCTTAGTTTTTCAGAATATTGCATAGCGATATTATAGTCAAATTTTGGTGTTTTTTGCATTTTTTTAAATTAATATGGGCTTTAGTTTTTTTCTCTGTGTATCTAATTATACAGTGTGCCCGCCTAAGTTCTCTACATATGGGAAACTTTTTTATTATTAATTTTACCAAAAAATATTCATATAAAAAGTTCTGCATGGTGTAAAACCTAAAAAAGCAATTATTATTTATTATTTTTTTGGCAATATAAGATGTATCTCAAAAAACAAGAACTTTGTTGAAGAGGAAAGTACCCTTACATTTAAAAATATCAAAAATTATCATTTAATTCTAAAACGGTATTTACGAATTGATTAAAAGCCTAAAATTGATGTATTATTAAGAAAAATGTTTAAAATTAATAATAACTCTTAAATATGCAAGCTTCTTTATTTTCAAGAAAAAAGTTTTTTTTTAGTTTTTTATGATAAAACAATAAAAATTTAAAATTGGACATTTGTAAATATTTATTTCGAAATTTAATATCTTAAAAAACTTAAGAACTTTCAAAACAGTGAAAAGTCGCAAAAATGCTTGTTATCGCATAAAAAATTAAATAAAAACTTTTTTCTTGTAAATAAACGAGCTTGCATATTTAACAGTTATTTTTATCCCAAAAAATTTTTATAAATAATAATTTGAACTGAATTCCCATTTTAGATACCTTCGTATGTTACTAAAAAAATGATTATCTAATGATTGCATTACGGTTTTATAATATTTAATAGTTTTCCATATGTAGGAGAACTTAGTATCACACTGTATATTATGAAATTTGCTTACCCAATTCAATTTTGATATAATATGGATGGATCTTAACATGATCGCTACAGCAAATTTTCAAATTTTAAACTTCAATTGCAGAAAATTATTTCTTTATGCGTAAGAATACCGACTAATTTTTATTAAATAAAAAGACTAGATTTAATATATTGTAGAAATATACTTAGTCATCAAGATTGCCCCTAATTTTTTGATTTTGTATATATTTGATTAGTTTTTTCCCTACTCTAATAAACTTCCGGATTTTTTTCCCAATTGCCCATTCTTGATAGTCCTAAATGCCGAAAGGACTTTGCCTTAAAGAAGTCGAGGTAATAGAAAATAGATTTAAAGAAAAGGCTCGGTTTAGACCGGCTGCATACATCCTACTTTCTAACCCTATAATGTATATGTTACTTTTGTTTTGTTTGTTAAAAAAATATTATAAATCTATGTTTGTCAATTTTTTTTTTTGGCATATTTTCAAAGCTTAGACTTTCAAAAATATGCTCTTAAAAGGATTTTTCAAAATTCGAATTATTTTGAGAGATACAGTGGATTTTGTGACGCGGCACTTAAACCGGCCGAGCGGAGTGATCACACAATGAATGGCAGATGTTTTCCAGGAATTCTTTTGTATCCGACTTGAGCTCGTTATATACCCTTTTAAGTTTTTATATATACCTGACTACCAGTACGTACCCAATATACCTGGAACTGTCCACACAAAATATACCTAGAAGTGTCGATCTCTATAGTATAATTTACAAATTATTACTTATATATTTTTCAATCTTTCTCAAACTTCAAACGCGTTTTTCTCAAAACTCCTTTTGTTGAGGTGGTTGACACGATATCTGAAGTTCTATCGGACCGATTCCTTTGAAATTTGGTGAGAATCTTTTTCATACATCTCTTTATCACTTGACCTAAAGATTTTGAAAAATTTTAATTTGAAGTATTTTTAAAAAATTCGTAAAGGTCGAAAAACAGGGGTAAAAAAATTTTTTTTTCAAGTAGACGCCATTTTGTGAATTTTGTTTTTTTTTCGGCCGAAGGTCAAGATGTAGCGACATCTTTACTAATTAAGAATTTTTTTGTTTGTTCGATTTAGATCACTACAAGGGTTGGAATCATGTCAACCAGGGAGCACTGTTTGACAAGGAACCCCTACTTCACCGACCTGTCACTAATTGAATTTTTGACTTTTTTTTTTTTAATTTTTTCACATACTTTAAATATCAATAAATATTATATAAAAAAATGGATAGTAAAAATGTTTTTAATTTTTTTTATATCCTAGTTTGAAAAATACCCAAAAAGTAGGGCTCTAGACCAGAATGTATAATAACAACCCTATATATTTTTAAATACGTACGTATGCTAGTCATTAAAATATGTATTTTTAATAATACAGAGGGACCAAGATATTTTTTAAAGATTAATATTTAAAAATTACCACATCTTTATTTATAAAATCAAAGAAACAAAATGGACCGTCAATAAAACAATGAAAACTTGACATTATACTCAAAAACTTAAAACTTTTTTTATTGGTTATAGCCTTCACCTAATTTTTTTGTAGGCAGCCCTATGTGCAACCCTTTTCTTTAAATCCCATCTCTAATATAAAACAGTTTTTTATCTCGTTAAACAGATGAGTAAAAGTCGGCTTCTTATGTGGGATCTTGGACTATTACATTTTATTGTCATTTCCTGTGTATATCAGTTTCTATCTATCAAAAATTATTTTGCTCAAAACTTGTTTAAAAAAATTACAAAAGTTTAATAAAACAAAACTTAAACTTTTATTATCTAAACCACTCGATCATTGTAACGACAGTTTAAAATCTTTATTATCCCATATAATGCATGTTTTAATAAACATTTAAACAATGCAAATGCTTTATACAGTGAATAAAGTATGTCAACATTAGTAGATTTTTGAACAGACCCACCTCAAAAAGTCCTGCTGGCACCCCCCACCCCCCTCAAAGTTGGTTAAGGGATTGATATAGTTTTTTTCTAATATCTTCTAAACGGTAAATGATAAAAACTGATTTTAGTGTCGTTAGATAGAGCACAAAATTCTGCAAAATAGTAATAATTAAAATTGTATTTTTTGTTTATTACGTAAGAATCTCCAATATAAAAAAGTTGAGAGGGAGCATCCACAAGGCATTTTTTACGATATATCTTCCAAACCGTCTACCAAACAAAAAAATATAAGACATAAAAAAATTACAGGCCAAAGTTTTTCTCTATCGAATGGTAGTAACATTATACTATTTTCTTTTAAATTAAAGCTACCAGTGGCGTACAAAAGTAAGCACTACAATTAGTGATAGTAGGTACTTAAAAATAGAAATTTTTAATGTTATACTTTTTATTTATTTTTTTCAGAATATTTCTCACTTTAGTTATATTAATTGGTAATATTACTCTTATTGCGCATAATAGTAATGGTTAAAATAATATTTTGTTATTTTTTGGTAAGACTCTTCAACCAAAAAAGTCGAAGGGGAGTATCCATACGCGGCACTTTACCATATATCTTTCTCAAACCATTAACAAAAACACAACAACATAAACAACTAACCCCAAAGTTATCATTTAGACTATTATCTTTAAAATAAAGCTACCAGTGGCGTACCAAATTAGTACTACACCAGTAAAGTACGAAATCGAAATATTTAATGTTACTCTATTAATTTTAAAAGCAAGGTTGCCTCATCTGCCAAATTGTCAAATCTTGTATTTCGCTAAGCGGAAATTTGAATTTATCACCTTCGGTCGAAATCGTCGAAATTAACCTAGCTAATTTTACCATCATTTTATTTTTATTCTCTCAAAAATACATAATAAACATTTTGTTTGACTTAATTTTTATTTGCATGATTTGTATCAATAAAATGTTAGGAAAAGACCATTTCCTTTAAATTATGTAAAAACATAAAATAATGTTGTTTAGCTACCATTATAAATAAAACAGATCAAAAAAATTGCTTGAATGTTAGTTAAATACCAATGTTAATAATATGGTTTGAAAAGCATGAATATGCGTTGAAAGCTTGCCTTCAAAATCCAATATTTATTTGCCTGCAACAAAAGGCATGCTTTATTTAATCGGAATTGGTATGCCGCCATTTTTGTATGCTTGCCGGCAATTCGCCTGGATGTAATTTATTGGCAATTGAGTGTTTATTTAGGGTTAACTTTTTAATGCGGCTAGATTTTGGCATAATATTGCCACCAATTGCCAATGCTTTACCATCAATGCCAATATGAAAATGTATATTGCCGGCAAATAGTGTTTTGCTGGGTATCTGCAATTTAGTTGGGTCAGTAAAGGCTTTTCGATAAAAGTCACCAATAATAGCTCCTGATTTTGATATATTTTTTTCTTAACTTTTTGTTTTCTTATATTTTTTTAAAATCAGGAAACCCTCTCAGAGGGGCAAAATAATTGTTTGTGTTTTTACACAACAATATACAGGGTGTTTCAAAACAAATTTAAGAGGTGATTTCTTGTTCAAAATAAGGGGAATTTGATTGTACATGTGGGTCAAGTCCCACCATGAGGGAGATATTGCGAAAAAAATTAACAATGAAATGTCTTTATTTTTTTGCTTCAAAACAAAATGGGTTATTGTATTTAAACCACCAACTAATGGTTAATTAAAGACATAATACAGATACTGTCCTTAATAGGTGACAGCAGAATTTTGACAATTCAATGCGATCTTTCTAAATTTGTGGAATGTTATCCACTACCAGATAAAGAAACATTAACTGTGGCTAAGGCTTTCGTAGAAAAGTTTATATTGCGTTATGGTATTCCACGGGACATTATCACCGGCCAAGGAACTGAATTCTTGTCAAACGTCTTTACAAATCAATCAAATAAATTCCACCGCCTATCATCACGAAACTTTACGGAGCTTTAGAGAACTCTCATAAACAATTATCAAGCATATCTTAGAATGCAAGTTTCAGAAAGTTTAAATAATTGAGAGCTTGGGTTCCTTTTGGTCTTTTTCGAATAATAACAGCGTAAATACAAGTACGAGAATATACGCCATTTGAACTTGTCTTTGGAAGCCTTGTATAATTCCAAGTAATGTTAAAAACGGCATAGATCCTGTGTATAATTTTGACAATTATCCAATGGAAATTAAGTATAGACTGCAGAGAGCTTGGAATGATGCAAGAGCTAATATTTTGGAGACAAAATGCAAACAAAAAGAAAATTTTGATAAAAACAGTAAAGAAATTAGTTTTAGGCCAGGTGAAAAAGTGTTGCTACAAAATAATAGTAAAGTGAATAAAATGGACACTTTGTTTAAAGGACCGTATACGATTGTTAAGGAAAAAGGTGTAAATCTTATTTTAAACATTGAAGGTAAAAATGTGGAAGTGCATAAAAATAGACTTAAACGGTATTATAGTAGTTAATTAGACTAAAGGGTTATAATGTTAGTTATAATAGAGATAAGCTATAGTATATACAAAAAAACAATGTTGTAATATAGTTTTTATTTTTTTAGCGGGAAAGGTGTGGTAGTATGTAATAAGTTAATGAACCTTAATGATAAATAATAAAACTGCTGCCATAAGCTTATTGTTAAAATAAGTGTTTCACGTAAGGTTATTAGCTTTATCTAATATGATAGGTAAGCAGTTTAGCCATCGACACAAAAGGTTGTTCAACCAAAGAGTTTGTCACTTCAGAGTAAAAAGCGTGGGGTGCATTTTACTATTTTTTCATAACTTTTCCCTCATAGATATTTGCAAATAGAATAATTATAACATTTAATATATTAAGCACCCCACGCTTTTATTCTGAAGTGACAAACTCTTTGTAATGAAAAATTATTTTCTAATTTTTAGTTCGGTTGCATATAAAAGCGTGTTTTTTAGTTTTTTTAAACTATTATTTATTTTTCATTTTTTAGTTCGATATATCAATTAGTTTTTTAAAAATAAATGCTCCAGTTTATTCACTAAAAAATTCCTTCGCCATTTTGTCAAGAGACACATAGTCAATTAAAAACGCAGCAAGTTATGCATCAATTGCCCTTGCGCATTCGCCATAATTAAAAAAAAAGGAATTTATTTATCCTGGCGGTGCTAATCAGGATAACGGGATACTGTTTTTAAATTATTGCATTGTCATCGGTCCTTGATACTTGTGCAAAGTTTCAAAGAAATTGAATCGCTGGAAGTTGGTAAAAATTAGGCTCAAAGATTCCGTTACATAGATAGATAGATAGATAGATAGTTACAACCCAAGCTAATAAAAGGTTAAAGAAGTTGCTAAAGAAAAACAGTTTTTTCAAATTAATATTTTTCGAAAGTACTTTTTCGATACGGTTGTCACGATATCCCAAGTTTTAATCAACCGATTTACTTGAAATTTGACATGAATATTCTTTAAATATCTCTCTATTGCGTAAACCAACAAAAACTGATAATTTTAAATTTGGTTTATTTTTAAAAAATTTAAGCAATCCTAATAACTAGGGAAAAAACAGACCATTATTTTTGAGAAGTCGCCATTTTATGAAAAAACATTTTTTTCTAGTTTCGGTGGTTTACGCGATAACGACATTTGTATTATTTAAGTCTTTAAATTTTTTATTTTTCAAATCACCATGAGGATAGAAAGGATGGTGATGAGAACATATCGTTTTTCTCCATCCCAGGACGCATAACTCCATGAAATATTTATTTATTTATTTTGTGTACTTTTTGTTTATAAGTATAGAAATATTTAAAAAATAGTTAAATTATCAATTGCATCTTTTCTTATTCATTGAAAAAAATTTGAGTCTCTAGACTAGAATAACTCCTTAAGGGTCTTATCGTCAGCAGTTTTCTTGGGATTCAAAAATAAATGTATGAGTTTTATTTTAACTTACTGTATTATTACTTGTTTAAAGTTGTAAATAAATGATAAATAGAGCGTAAAATGTCTATTTCAACCCATAACAAGATAAGATAAAATATCTTAAGCAAATATATTTCATAATTTGGTAAAATATTTCTAACAGCTACTATACGCGATCAGTACCTATGTTGTTAAAATAGCAGTGTAATAGTTTTTTGTTTATTTAAAAGTAATGAGAATTGTAATATTATTAAATTTGCTCTTGGTCTTGGTAGTAACAATTTCCAGGCAAGATAATGTGGATTCTGAACAGCCCGTTGTACCTTTGGAAGTCTCCTGCGTATGTTCAAGAATATACGACCCAGTTTGTGCTTCCAATGGACAAACTTACAGCAACCAGTGTGTTTTTGATTGTGAAAACCGGAAGCTTTTACTTAATGACAAAGAAGGATTAACGGTGGTTAAACATTTTCCATGTGATGAGGAGGTAGAGTTGTAATAAATAAAATAAAAATCTATTATTCTGTAAATTGTTTATTATTTTAAGATAACTTAACTTCATTTCTATTTTTTTTACTTTTCTTTTCTGGTAACAAAACCTTAAATTATCTAGTGCAGGATGGCGCCTTTTAGTTGACCTTGCAGGATTTAGCGAACACTAAAAGAGATAAAACAAATCTGATTGCACAATCTCGATTCTGATTTTTGAAACAAATTCAATGCTGAAAGTATATCACGTGTTACTTGATTTGTTTTGAAGATAAATAA